>OX401405.1:17892218-17962935 GCA_947846245.1 Cerastoderma edule | reverse complement strand
ATAAGGGTTATTGATGAAGAGCACATGACATGTTGGCAACGAAAGCCACATGGCATATTCTAGTTTTCGGAATACCAGTTGTGTTTAGTTCAATATACTGATTGTAATTACGCAGTAAAATTATATCCCCCTGCATTAAGATGGTGAGCAATTTTGCTAACAAAGATCTTTCATACAATACAACCTCATTCCAGTCATATTTAGTGTTTTATTTCAAAACTTAATCATTTCTACTCAACTTATCGTCATAGTTCATTAGACAACGTATTCCTTACGTCATGGCTTATCAGCTCATTTGTGCCTTCACATTAATTGATGAAGTTTTGACACAAACGATAGAAAATAAATTGACTGAAGAAAATTGAAAATTCAAACCCTTGCACTCATTATAATATGTGAAGCAAAGATACTTTGCGTGTGTATTAAATGTTTAAAATGTCCATTGTTATTTATATTGTATATCTTGTGTAGCCTAATAAAGTAGTATGATAGAGTATAATAGAGAATTGTGTTTCGTTTCATTGAAGATGTGGCATTCCTAAAATTGAATAGACGGTACCTTACCCTATACAAAACTTGATAGAAGATATATTTTTGAAATACACACATTTCAAATATAGTTCATTTATATTACGGCAGACGGTGAACCACTTTAACTAAATAGATGGTGCCTTACCCTATTCAAAAATTGATGGAAGATTAATTTGAGTGTGAAATACACACAATTCAAAAACAGTTTACGTATACATGTATTACAGCAATCAGTGTTCCTCTCCAACTGAATAAAGAGTGCTTTTTATATTCCATTAAGTAACCGACGCAAGATACGATGATATATAATTACACCCGCCCCAAATATAATACTTATAAATCTTTTGACAACGACCAGTGCTTCTGATATTTTATAATTCTGTAAGACCCATTGCCAGGCCTGTATTGGTAAGAAAGATACAAAAGACGGGAAGTATTCCTTGATAACATTGTTTAAGGGAGACCGGCTTCTTCAATATGATACAAACATCCTGTATGACAAATATGCGATATCTGTTAAAATGATTCTCAGGAGTGACAAAATCAGTTGTTCGTGTTACTTGGCTTGTACGAAAGCCTAAGTGGACAAGTGAATATTTTACAGAAATTTGCTATTTGACCACTATACAGAGAAGTACATTTACGGACAAGTAAACTGAAATTTCCCCATCCCTGAATTCACCATTGATAATTTGTTTATAGTCCAAATTGAAAACATCAAGCAGACTACAAAAAAAAACGAGAAAAAAAGGAAGAAAAATCTATTTGATATTTCATAGAAGCCATCGTGTACTTTGTCCTTTTGGTCACAGAGGTCTTCCATTTGGAACTGTCGAGTAAGTTTCCAGGAGAAAGAGATTTGGTACTTTGCCGTTCACATTTCAAACTGCTGTTACTTGTTATACATAAACATCTATGACAGCATCGTTTAACCCTTAAAACGCTGGGTAACTTTCTAGAAAGAGATTTTTGTGTCATCTGCTTTCCAATAATTCAACTATCTGCTTAATTTTGATGAGGAAAGCTACTAAGAGTAGCAAACAAGTTAGATCAGAGGACAGCCGCCAAGTGAATTGGTGGCTAGCCAGGATCTTACCAGTTTGCATAAGGTCAAAGTCTTTTCCAGCAATAAAAGGGTTAATATATGTTTCGTACATAGCAAATGAATGAACGATCAATATCTGTTTCTTGTATTGCTCTTGTCAAATTCTATCGGTCATGTTGCTAAGGTTACATATTTTAAACGGACATTCTATTGGCCGAGGTTGAAAACCATTTTAACGCACCTCCTATTCTGACTAAAGAAATGGCCGCTTATCTTGGTAGCCCGGATGTTTCAGTTATAAACATATGCATTACTATGGCAAGAAGACTAGTTTACTACTAATCAGTAAATCCTCGTTTTACAAACTAATTTCAAATGGCATTTACTAAAATTGTGTTAACAAAAAAATGTGTACAAAAAACGATACGTTTTACGACTATTCTTTCTTATAATGCTTTTCCTGCTATTATAGACCTATAAGACAAAACAAATGGGTACCGTTTCATTGAACGTATGCTTAAATTTCAGTGAGTTCAAAACAACGTTCCCTCTTATTTCAACATTGGGTCAAGCAAAATATCATTGAAATCGTTCCAATGATGTGGCGTATGACACTATCGTGGTTTCGTTAAGGCACTATCCATGTTAATCAGTTTTGAACTTCGCAAATGTTTTTCTTCAGTTGTTATGTAAAGTAGACTGGTTAGCAAAAAGGATTGATAAAAAATAGTTCTATATGGGGTAATTTAAATCACAGTATAGGTTTTAACATATTTTAACACTGATAGCGATGGAACCGAGTTCATGCTTATGCAAACAGGTTGGATCCAGACCAGCCGCCAATTAAATTGGTGGCTGACCTGTGATTCAAAATGTTTGCTTCTTTGAGTATCTTTTCTCATAAAGATTAACAGATATTTGAGGCTTTGGAAAGCAGATGACATAAAAATGATTAATAGAAAATTACCCAGCAGTCTAAGGGTTAATCAGAAAAATCCCGATGGGGTCACAATGAATCACTGGACGCGCGTGCTGAGTTGGCACCGATATCTTTAATCTGATATCGGTGTAATTTAAAAGATTTAACCCTTAAAAAGGTAGACTAGGTATCATTTCTAAATAAATGTTCGTGTCGTATGGTTTCCAAAACCTTAAACATCTGCAAAACTTTGACGAGGAAAGATACTCAGACTAGCAAACATGTTAGATCACAGGCCAGCTGCCAATTTACTTGGCGGCTGGCCTGGATCTAACATGTTTGCATAAGCATACACTCGGTTCCAGCACTATAAAGGTTAATATACATTAAAATGTTCCCGTTCTTCTAACGTATCCTCCATAAGAAAATTTAATGACATATTTATAATCAACGGAACGTCACCATATACCAACACTTGCACTGACAGAAATATTTTCTTTATCATAGAAGACCGAAACCAATGTGAGGGCAGTTCATCTTTTTCTTATAGTTAGATGCTGAATACATATGTATTATGTTACGTTCACGGAAAGCACAGGCCGGCCCTTGGCGATTGAACTTTTTGAAAATTGCAGAAAGATGCTTTTTCTCATCACGTTATTAACAATCTCAATGAACGCGCTTGAGTAGAACTATTTTATCGATACCGAATATCTTACGAACTTCGTTACAAATACACAATACACTCTGAGCATTGTTCATTCGATAGGCACATTACCACCAAACGCCACATTTTTGTGTATTTAAAATGGCATTGTGGCAAAAGGAGAAATTGCTTGTCACAAGCAATTTGTCCGTTTGCCACAATGCCTTTTCAATCTGTTCACATATCACAACAGTATAACTGATTTTTTTTACATGTCTGTAAAGCTTTTTTAAAAGTTGTCTGCTTCAAGTAAAAATGTCGTCTCCAGGTTGTAAAGAACTAAGTGTTCATAGTTGTGCCGACGCTGGTACCTCTAGCTAACATTTAGATATAGTGTAAGCCGGGATACCAGCCAATTGGCGCACTGTAAAGGGGGCAGTAAACACTAATTGACCTTTAGTTTCGAATTGGTAGGGCCTTCCAACCCGTTTGAAGGAGAAATTCTTGATAATAAGCAGTGCTGAGACATTGTTATGCTTTTTATTGAATGTAAATGTTATTATAAAGTTTCATTAGGGTATATTGAATAATACGAATATGCTGGTTACACACATTTCTGCATTGGAAGTGTCAATATTGGAACTTATCGGCTGCTTGGGAAAAACACCGAAAAGGGCTTCAAAATAGTGCGTCTTTCAGGTGGGTACATACATTGGACGATAGCAAAAAATCTTCGTGGTCGTGCACCACTTTTCTGTGGATAAGTTGTATGCCTAGACTGTGTGGAAAGAGCAAACAGTGGCGATGGACCTCCTGTATTCGCAGGGAATTCTGTATAGAAGTTGAAAATGTGTCAAAATTGGGCCTCGAACACATGATTTTTTGCCACGTTCATGACCGGTTATTGCTCAAGGAATAAGGTCTATGATAACTGTTCAGATTTTCTTTTCATATTTTTAGAGAGCCACATGCAATATGCATTTGGTGTGTAAATATTGCTTTCGTCCGTTTTGTTTTCGCGCCTCAGTGAGGCGAGACTTAACAGACGTGCACCTGCCGTCCCAAACGAAGGCCCATTAGTGTGTACTGCTACCTTAAGGAAAAAAGAAAAAAATAAAATCATTCAATTTTTGGTTTTAATGGAACAATACAACATGGAAAACCTCTGTTGGCCAAAAACTGCCAAAAAAAGTTTTATTTTGTGTATAATAGAGTCAATGTGGGGTGGGGTGGGGCTAAGGGTGAAAACTCAGTTATCAGACATTTGACTGTTTAATAATAAAATTGCTTTCTAAAGGGGCACAAATTAACTTCTGCATTGATTAATTCATTGTTTTACCTTAATGCATGTGCATATTATGAAAATTGTTCCCTAAATAGACCCTTATTTGCATTTTTTTGATACTTTTAAGGCTATTTAAGCTGAAATTGTTAGGATTTATGAATCAGTCTTATGAAGTTCCCCTATCACTACATTTCAGACATAAATGGCTACCATATTCTTTGCAAATGATACCACTGGTAAAATGATTGAGAAAATATGGTCCAAATTGGAAGAGAAATCAAGTTTCGGATGAAATGGATGTAGAATGTGGCGTTGCGAGACTGACCACAATTTGTGCGGCATCCTGCGGATAACAATAAGCCGAAAAACAATTTTTGTCTGTTCACCCCTAAGCTTTTATGTTTTCCATGAAGGGAAGTGGTATGTGCAGCCTTAATTACATGTATCCCATATATGTCAACAAAAACTATGCATACATCCTGTGCATCTCTCATATGAAGATGCAAAAGTCACTAGCGATAGGCATCGGTATGGCATTAATAATGAATAAAGTAGTTATCGTGGATAATGGGCGTGCACTTTGGTTTGAGGTACTTATCTTGTTCATGAACTTATGGGGCTTCCCTTTATAACAATTACCCCTATTTCGCATTCATGTGTTCGGTTCGATTCAATTCGCACCATAGAATGTGCTCATTACCAGGGTTGTACCCGCCATATATCCAATTCTTGTATAGAGAGTTGTTCTCAACGCAAACACTTGAAATGACATTGGATCTGTAGTTGGTTGATTTCTTGCGTCGTGTATGTTACTTCCTGTGGATTTAAATTGCTTGTTTATGCGACGGTTGTTCCTATCTGAAATGCCTATTGCTTCTACCAGGTTCATGGTAGGTACCCCCTACCCGAGCATGCATGACAGAGTCCACCAAAGTTTCGGGTCCAGCACCAGAGCTTCGGCGCATGGTTGAAAATTGTTGCACGTCTACTCTCGCATGTATTTGTGTTGAAAAACTCGTTCCATTCCAACTATTGTGTCAATTTCAACCATTTTGAAAATTCTCTCTTGAATTTAATCCTCAGCACTTTGATTTAATACAAGTGTTGACCAAATAGAAGGTGCTAATGGGTAGTCAATCTGAACACATCGGGTTTATCCAATAGAAAACACCTCTGAAATAATAGGGATGACGCCATATTGTTTCCCGCGAGAATGACGTCACTTTCTTTCGTTTCTAAAATAGATCTTGAATGTAAAATCCAAAAAGTCGTCAAACTTGATTGAGGAAACAAGTATACATGTCACAACAACAAGTTCGCCATTTGGTATGAGTTACTGATCAAAAGTGATTAAAAAGGATGTCGAACACTTCCATACACATTGAACTACTTAGCATGCACGCTTAGAAAAGGTGTTCATTGGCGGATGCCGATTTACCAGAAAAATTGTAACCCTACACTTATATCCGAGGTGTCTTTCACAGCTTACGGAAATACCCGAGTAGTTCCGATTGATGGGTAGTGTGTTTCATAGGGGTAGTATGAGTTACCTCCCTTGTAGAATATTGCAGAGTTACAAAATTATGTCTTACATCTACTATAATGCAGTGTTTCAACTTCAATTAAGAAATTAATTGACAAAAGTGTATGAAATGGTATTTATTAGTGATTTAGCTCCCACAATTGCAAATTTAAGCTTTTGACAGAGGTATTTAGCAAAGTTTTGTGTAAGAAATAATGAAATAAGTCATTTCTTTCTTCCTATTTGGCATTTTTTTCTTAAATAAATTAAATAAAATTGATTTTAATGCAGTTTTTGAATTCTTTTCATTACTCTTTGAGGTTCACTTAACGCAAAAACTGCTAATTTGGCTGCATATTGCTAAATGTATGCATTTTATAAGACATACTCTTTTGCCATTGATGAGGGTCAATTTTGGCCGCAATTAGGTGTTTGAAAATCATCATAAAATCAGATCTAATGGCAAGATTAAAAAAAAAATGAGATTTGAAGCCGGATTTGCATATATTTCATGAAAAAAACATCAATTTTTGGCCTCCAAAAACCTTTTCCTGCTTCTTAAGGGGGCAGTAAACACTAAATGACCTTTAGTTTCGAATTGGTAGGGCCTTCCAACCCGTTTGAAGGAGAAATTCTTGATAATAAGCAGTGCTGAGACATTGTTATGCTTTTTATTGAATGTAAATGTTATTATAAAGTTTCATTAGGGTATATTGAATAATACGAATATGCTGGTTACACACATTTCTGCATTGGAGTGTCAATATTGGAACTTATCGGCTGCTTGGGAAAAACACCGAAAAGGGCGTCAAAATAGTGCGTTTTTCAGGTGGGTACATACATTGGACGATAGCAAAAAATCTTCGTGGTCGTGCACCACTTTTCTGTGGATAAGTTGTATGCCTAGACTGTGTGGAAAGCGCAAACAGTGGCGATGGACCTTCTGTATTCGCAGGGAATTCTGTATAGAAGTCGAAAATGTGTCAAAATTGGGCCTCGGACACATGATTTTTTGCCACGTTCATGACCGGTTATTGCTCAAGGAATAAGCTCTATGACAACTGTTCAGATTTTCTTTTCATATTTTTAGAGAGCCACAGGCAATATGCATTTGGTGTGTAAATATTGCTTTCGTCCGTTTTGTTTTCGCGACTCAGTGAGGCGAGACTTAACAGACGTGCACCTGCCGTCCAAAACGAAGGCCCGTTAGTGTGTACTGCTACCTTAAGCATTCGATAACCTAAACTTGGTTCCGTCCTGTAATTTGACTTGTATCAATATCATCAGTTGGTGAGTTTAATTCCATTCATAAACTGATTCAAATAGTTGCAGTTGAATTCTTTACTTCACTGAATGTAAAACCCTTGTCACAGAACAGGAATAGTCATACTGATCGTTTTCATAATGTTGCCTTGTTGGAATCTTTTGCATATCAAAACCAAAAGGTAATTCAAATGCATATGGCATTATTGACATTTCAGCTTGGATTTGTGGCGAAAGCTCCAATGAAAAGCTTGACATCATCTTTGTCTCTTTCTGTCTCAATGGTTTCTGAAATTGATTTCATTGGTTTATTGTGTTTAACCCTTTAGCAAACGCCAAATTTTCGACTGTCAAGAATTGAAAGATTTGACGACATTTCAATCATGATGAAATTAGAAAAATAATCTTCTGAGAGGCTAGAAAACATTGTGGAAAAATAAGAAACTGCTCGTTAAGAACAATTTCTCCTTTTCCAATTATGTTTTCCAGAGTCGTTTGCAACAAGCTTGTCAAATGTCGTTATTGTTTGGTAATGGATTAAAGGTGCTTGTTCACAGATGTGAGGACATTTGGAAGTTAAAAATTAATTTCTTTAAAACTGCACAACAGCTGCTATATTATATGATACAAACTGAATAAAAGTAATTGAAAGTAAATTTAGATCTATCCTACAACAGCCTATGGGAAATTTAAACTTTCTGTCATGGTTTTAAATCTGTTTGAAGTTTGAGAAAAAACTCACGGTGGAAAGATGCATTACAAGATTCTGATTAAGATTTCAAATTGAATTCCAACATTTACTGTAGGAAACAGGAGAACATCTGTTTTATCAGTTTTCAAGGAAGGTAACTCATGAAAAGAAAGAAAACAAGGGGGGGGGGGAGTAATAACAACAACTTTTACCATAACATGATGTGTCAATATGGTCATTACATGTTAAATACTTTATCTGTAATAGTTTTTTCATGTATTGGAATATTCGGAAATGTTTGATATTACAGTTCCAACAGAACAGCTGTATTGTTATATAATACGTACCGAGGATTTATTGGAAGCTCATTAGATCGTTCTTTATTCTTTCAAGTTTGTATATATTGAAGTTACATGTATTTCAATCCATAAGCGTGACATCGCTTTTGGGATCTGACACATATAGACTGTGCATACTTAGGTATATTGGCGCTTCCTTAATGACTTGTTCTTTCTACACCTTCTTTAAATCGTATACCAAACACCAATTTAATTTTGACTTTCGCATTTTCTCTTCTGTGAACAAGCAGCATTAAAGGCCCATTAAAGAAGATTAGTGCTATATAAAACTATATTATTTGGTAAAATATTGGACAGATACAAATAGCTATCACCAATAAACACCATCAGCACAACTTAAATGTGAACGTAAACTAGAAATAACCCAGATAAGCAAGTTTTATACTCAGATTTTCTGATTCTTCACCTCTGACCGTGACAGTTGCCACACACATTTTTGAACCGACCAATCAAAATTCGTTATTTTGATTATGTAACCAAAGAAGTTCTTAATAAACATGATTGAATTGGAGACAACTATATTTCAAGCACAAAGTAACTTATTTTAAATGAGTCTCATTAATAGGGTCTCAATGCATTCCTAAACTAATTCTCATGAGTTTTATAAACATAATAAAAGAACTCCATATATTTTTTCGGTAATTTATTTGTACTCCTTTTCTTTGATGTGCTTTAAGGCAACATTGAAAGTAGTCTTAAAAATAAAGGATCAATTAGAAATTTTAGAATTGTCCTTAAATTATACATAAACTAATTCCAAATAGCACAATTCAATTATATTAAATTGTTATTCAAAAAGCATTGGGAATATCGTAAATGGAAAACAAAACCTTTGTTCTCAAGGGAGAGAATCACCGATTACGATTTCGTATAACCCCTGAATCCACGACACCTCACTCTACAGCATATACAACAATCACTCAGACAAAATAATTATTTGTTTCTAATGAGCAATATTTCTTTTCCTAATAGTTTCTTAATAACATCATAAACTATTCTTTTTTCTTTTTAAGTGATATTGTTTGCTGTTGCTCTTATCTTTGACCAGTCATAATACATTACACCTTTACTGTTTAATGAGGTGAAATGATTAGCAAACTGCTGATTGTGTCCTTTTCAGATTCAA
The DNA here is from genome assembly GCA_947846245.1 of Cerastoderma edule. Lineage (NCBI taxonomy): Eukaryota > Metazoa > Mollusca > Bivalvia > Cardiida > Cardiidae > Cerastoderma > Cerastoderma edule. The sequence continues at coordinate 17,953,548 of OX401405.1, read as the reverse complement.
CAGAATCTGCAGTTGAACGACTGTTGAAATAAGGCAGGAATATAGTTAGGGTGTTCTAATTTGAGAGATTGAAATAAAATGAAGATTAATTGAGGATAGGTTTTCCTTTTCCCCATACAGTATTCAAATGGGATCTGCGAAAGACCCGTAGCCAGTTTTCAGGAGTATTTGTGTTACTATACATGGGCATTAAACAGTATATTACAACTGCACTTGTTTGAAGATATAAGATAACCTTTTAAAGGCGATTCTAAACGATAATTAAAAAGACTCATACACACTAAGTTTATGAATAATCGAAAAATTCTCGACTAAGTCGCATTTTGACTGACATTTATCTAGTTTTCTTGTATTTACTTAAATCGAGTTGCGCATGCTTATAGCTTAGATAGAGAGTGCTTGATAGGTTTGTCAAACTCCATCCCAAATAGATCTGTGCCTAAAGCGAAATCCAACAGTTGAATTGATTTCAAATTTCAAACTTAAATGTTTAATTAGAAAAATACCTCATTGAACCCATTATCAGAATTTTCGTTTGATTTCTAATGAGTTTTTCCGAGCTGGAAGAGATTTTGATTATTCCACCATTGATGTTGCGTGCCGATTAACTTTTGCAAAAAGTTAATCGGCAAGCAACATCAATGGTGGAATAATCAAAATCAAAAAAGTTAATCGTACTGCAAGGCTCGTTTTATTACCCCTTTAAACCCATTACCAAACAATGACGACATTTGGTCATTTTGTTGCAGACGACTCTAGAAAACCTTATTGCTCTGTCCTATCAGAAGAGTGTTGTTCAATTCCATCACATTTTGGAATGTCGTCTGCAAACTCTTTCAATTTGGGACAATTGAATATTTGGCGTTTGGTACAGGGTTAAGTCGACTTACGCCCTTTGCATGCAAATGTTTTTTTCTATCAAATATACACCTCATTATATATTAGCTGTGAGTTCCTTTCTTGCCTGTTGGTTTTCATTTCGGGATATTTCAAAGATCCAACAATAAACTACTTGGCATAACCAATATTCCTGTATGTAAATTTGCAACATTTTACAACTTTGAAAGCATCATACCACGCAATAAAGGGAGAAAAAAAAAAACAAAGAAAAGTTTTTTTAACCCTTTCCCAAACAAAAACAACATTTGACCACTTTGTTGCAGACGACTTTAGGAAACATTGTGGGAAAAGGAGAAATTGCTCGTCACGAGCAATTTTTCTTTTTCCCACAGGGTTTTCCGCTTTATCTGCACACAAGTTTCCAATTCATCACATTTTGAAACGTCTGCAAACTCTTTCAATTTGGGAAAGTCGTAAATTTGTTGTTTGGGAAAGGGTTAAGGTATTAGATAGTGTAGAGACCATTGTGAGACAACGAATCTTTGCTTTTCACAAGCGAGTTCTCCTTTATTCATGCTGTGTTTTGTGTTTTTAGATTACTGTTGCTGGTGGTTCAAAAGTAAGATACTATATAGAGATGGGTACGTACATGGTATAAGCAAGATACTATATAGATATAGAAAATGCAGGTCCTGCAGAAAGCTTAAGTCAAATGGTTGCGGTACAAATTGCCTATTGCAAGTTACAATTCGCACTATTTTCATTATAAGTACTGCATTAGAACCCCTGTCTGGCATCAAAAGATAGTTTTGAAACAATCATTTACACTTTAAAGATGGTTATCTTAGGCTGATTTGAAAAGAAGTTCGCAAAACAGCTTTTATTTCGAGTGCAATTGGAGGTTTTATTCTTCATTTTATTGGCCAAATTCTTACTCTAGCTTGTCACATGTCATAGCTGCGCGTGACTGATCACGTGAACTGATAAATTCAACAAATATCAGACTGATATCAGCGAAGACAGTTGACAATAGTTGTTGTTGATACCCGTCAATGACTTTTCCTTGAGAGGATTCCATAGATTAAAAGTCCGATTAACTAATTTCAAGGAAAGGCTTGACTATAAGACTCATTCATTCCCCCCCCCCTTTTTTTTTATCCCTTTACCTCTTTATTTATCTCTTTAGTTCGATGAAGCATTCTTAGAATAGATCTGTTTGATTTATGCACGAGCTTTCTGCTATAATATCGCTTTATGGTTGTAACTAAGTAAAATGTTAACTATAGTGACATGTATTTAAGCAATATACAGTTGTAACAAAATAATTCTAATTAAACCTTTCTCAAACGTTTTGATACCTCAATGTGCAAATGGGCCAAAATATCCTATTCTTCCTTAGTATTTTAGTTTTCTTGTTCACTTGTTCATTGTTGGGGATCTTATGGAAGATTGTCAGTTTAAATTGTCAAATAGGTTTCCTCGTTTAAATAAGTCTTTATTATTATTATTATTATTATCATTATTATTACTACACCCGGCCCCATATGCCTATAAGTCCCTTAATCAAATGTAAATAGACTACATACAAAGAACAGTCATATAACTATAATGTATATAAATATTATATAACATGGTGGCGATTGTGAGGCATGTGCGAGATTCAATAGAAAAATGGACAGGCTCGTATAAATAAGTGTAACCGGAAAAAAAATCGTCATATAGCAAAGGCCAAATCTCCTTTGAAACCGCAAATATCAAACAGTCCATTGATATGCAGCAATTTTATAAGAGAATAGCTTCAACATTGTAGGAATGGTTGGAGCTCTTAAATAATTGTCCCAGTATCAATATCGAGTAAATTAAAGCAAATGTTAACAGAACAAATTCTTTGTAAGGAAATGGATGCCGTGAAATCCGACATACAAGAACATATTTATGAAACAAATTAAAGAAAATGAACAAAAAAGGTCAAAAGATTCAATAGGAAAAGGAAAATTAATCATTGCAAATCTGTTTGAAATAATAACCAGCTCATATGGAGTATTAAAGTGCCTTGTAGAATGAAAGGAGAACCCTAGCGCTTCTTCAAATCAAAATTGGAAACAGATCAAACGTCAGGTGAATATCATATTCTATAAATTGTAGAATTAACAGTGGGCGATGTATAGAGGGTGACATTACGAATTCCAACTCTCTATCCCTTTAGTCACTAGTAATAAGGGTATTGTATTTATATATATTCTTAGAACTAATTAATTTCAGATCCGAGAAACCCACTCTTTTCCGTCGTTTGTCACAAAAGTGACAGGGGGTAAGCGTACATCCTTTCGTTAGCGGTCTAATAATGCCATATAACAGACAATTTAAGAATTACTACGAGTTTACCTTCGAGACACCCGACAGCCAAACCGAGTCCATAGGCAAAGCCCGCTTCACATAAAAACAGAATGGATTTCCATGTAATCAAAACCTTATGGTTGCGTCGAATCTACAATCCTTCAAGACCGAAATCCTCACAGTAATCCAATCTTGCTACGTTGAATCGTTCACTTCCATCACAAGTTTTTCACCCAAATTTAATTGAAATTCAAATGATGCTTTTTTTTAGTTTTTACCGGATATAGCAGTTAATATATAATATCGTCATGTGTTGATTTCTGCTGGTTAAGTTGAAGAAAACCTCTTGTTTTCTTTACTACTAAATGAAGAATCGATGATATTGTTTAAATATCGTCGCAATCTTTAAACACTATTTTTGTTATGAAGTAGATGGTCATACAGGGAGATCACTGCGAGCAATTTACCTCGAGACATGATTAGCAATAAAGACTCGATCATCGACCTGTGTTAAACGAACATTGTAAACGTGCATGGCAAGATTTTGAGATTCTTACTTTTGATGTTGCTGATTAATTTACAAATACAGCTGTATACTTGAGATGGATAGTTCCCATCAACTGGCATTCATGTCATGTCCCCGCCTTTTTTTCTTGTGGTTGAAGGCACCATTTGGTACTAATCAAAATGGAGATCACTCATATTGGAAATATGTAAGCAATGATTTTACTTAAAGATTAAAGATTTAGCATTGAATTGGTAGCATTCGTGACATATTGGGGAAAAGAAACACCCTAGAAATTTAATAGTTTATTTTTTCGTTTTTCATACTTCTTTGCTTAGAAAAGAATCAAACGGACTGTCTGTTTTGTCACCAAGTTTTCTTTTCTTAATCGGTCGGAATCTTTTTTTTCTTTTGTGATGAAAGGGACTGATTAATACCTTGGAGTCATAATTACTCGTGTATCAACTTTCCCATCTTTTCCTTTCTGAGTAATTACGGAAAGACTTTTAATTCAATACTTTCGTATAGAAATAATTCATTTTTCCAATTGCAATGTTGAAGATTGTCCATTTATGATACGGAAAGACTTTTAATTCAATACTTTCATATAGAAATAATTCATTTTTCCAATTGCAATGTTGAAGATTGTCCATTTATAACAGCACAACCAGTTACGTTGTCTTTACTGTCTTGTAAACGTCAATAAAGTCTACAGAGACAATTGAGATCACGGATGTGGTTTATGTTTTTTTTGTGGTTACTTGACTTATTCTAAAGATGTGCTATGGGTATGATGCAAAGATATTACACTTCTGCAAGAAAGATAAAGAACCAACTTACAGGTTACTCTAGAAACCATTAATAAGGGTCTGTTTTATTAGGTCTTTAAAACAGAACAATCGACATATAAAAACTATCATGTTCTGCCAAAGATTGAGACTTTTTCGCGCAATATACATCGATATTTGTTGATAGCAATTATATATCATAACGAAACAATACGTAGTCTTATAAATCTTGCGTCACAATTATTTGTAAAAAGTTTCTCAATTTTGAAAAGAATAGTATATATTCATTGCAAAATTGCAAGTATACCTGTCCGATTCTTACGTGACAATAGTATATTGAACTTGTGCAAACTTCGATTCATACACTATTCATGTTGAATATACGTATCACACAGATCAGAGTATAATGGGCTTATTAGTACCAAATGGTAAAGATCTTCTATCTTATTCATACAAGAACGGCGATTACTATTTTCGTCTTCATCATTCGTGTAGAAATTGATACCATTGCGGCAATACCCTTTCATTATGATAGCCGCCTCCCAGAATTATCTCGTAAGAGCGTTTCATTGGGTCTATGAAATAAAACGGATCCAAGAGGGGTGGGTTCCACTTGACTCTTTTGTAATTAAAGAAAACATTACATATCAAAGTTCATTAATGCTTTTGAGAACAGATTCATCACGGTTTTGAAAAAAAAAACCAACACAATGTGCATTTTGGTTGAAAATTACCACAATCTCGAAAATCTTCATAGAATAAGAATTGCGGAGGCTAGTTTGATAACAATTTGCTTTAAAAACCTGTTTGCATCACAAACTATTCAGACTTATTTAACAACCATTTGAGATGCGTTATCATTTACTAAAATATTCTTAAATGATTTAAAGGTGCTTTTTCACAGTTGTGAGGAATTTTGGAAAGACCAAGAGCTGTACTGTCATATGATACCCAGTGAAGAATTGTCATTGGAACAAAGAGTAGATCGTTATTAGTTCTTAGTAAAGCGTATATACAGTTACTCTAATCCAAAATCGTGACATCGACTTTGAGATCTAAGGCGTATTAACTGAACGTATATAAATTGACGCTTATTGAATCAAATAAGCATTCAATAGCTTCTTTTACTTGTATGTCGGACACCAGCTCAAAACCTGTATTATTTCACCGAAATTGTATTTTGACCTACTAATTTCCTCTTCTGTGAGCATGCACCTTTAATTAATGAATAACAAATTTATATGCTCATCAAAAAGCTTTGTGACTACTTTCTTTGTTGCTGAAAACAATCACATTCTGTATAACACATGGTCCTAAAGAGTAAATATACTGTATGTTTAAGAAAGCAATAAAGCACATACGCGCATTAACAAATGACCATGTTCCAATGTCTAATTGAAACCTTTTTTATTAAAGCTTTGCTTTTTGTAGATGTATAAGCTTTGTTGAATTTTATAAGAAAACAGGAAAATGAGCCAACATAATCATACAGAACTTTTTCAAAATAACCTTTGATACGAAATAGACCCTTTGCTCCTCCCGATCCTCACATACCAATTAGCGGGGGGAATAAATGGGTTAGAGTTTTTAACTCTAACTGAAAAGAAAAAAAAACAATATTCCCTCGTCAAGTTTGATGAGTGACTACAACACGTATGCAATGTTTTGATAAACATAAACAGATGAATGAAAATGGGTACTTATTAAACAGATAAACCTAGTAACACGCCCTCCAATCTCTGTCTGCTTCTCCAAAATGAGCAGAACGTAAAAAAAGCCGGAGGCGCTTTCGAGATAGAGGGAAAGGCTGTCATTAATGGACCACGATACATGGTGATGACATATTTTCAATTATAATTCAATTTTAACCCAAAAAATCGATAATCTAAGAATGCTTTGCTTCGGGCAATTGTTCAAATATTCGAAGATCACGTTGTTTGCTTATCCGAACTTCGTTTGTAAGCGTAAGTGCTTTTCCTCCGTTTCAAAGTTATCCAAGAAACGGTGGTTCTCGTATGGTTTTACCTCCTACCAAACATATAGTGGCTTTTGGGCTATTGTTCTTACTATCGAGGCTCCTCCATATCACTGATCTTTCAAATCCAGTATTTCGAGATGCATGGTTTCTCAATAATAATTTAATGGTTCATGGCCGATTTTCCTTACGAGCAGAAGGTAAAGGTCATGATAAGCAGGTTGGACAGGAGAAGTAAAGGGTGGTTTCCAATCATTTGAATTGTTCGAAATTACTTTTCTTTAAATGCCACGAAAAATTCCCTGAATATATAGTTCTTTTTTCTTATTCCTCTAAGGTCCCCTTTTCGAATAAGAGGGGAATTAATTAAACGGAAACGAAAATGATATTGGGAACGTCTTAGACGCCTCTTCACATCGTCTTCCAATAAGCAATCGCAGTGTTACAAGAGCGCCACATAAAGTCATCGAATGTCAGCGATCGACAGCGTGTGTGATACGCATGAAGAGATTCTAATTAGTAAGCAATGTCTAATCCTGTCGGAAAATCGCATTCGTCGGAGAGAAAATACGGGAGAGGTTGATGACACAATCACGCAGGGCATTTGCGGAACTGTTCCGATGTATTTCGGAAAACTCTGCAAAAGAATTGTTAGCGAATTAACGTCCAAAATGCTGCGAAAAGATAAAGGATAGATGGTTAGTGTTTCGAATCGGAAAATTATCGGACAAGGCGTAAGAATATTACCCGATGAGCCGAAAGCAAATCGTGTTATAATCCGAAGCCGATAACATATACTGTTCAAAGACACCAACCATCTATTCTAATTATCATGTTACCTTTATAGATTCTTATAAAACACACACACACAAAAAGTAAAAAAATCGATAAACCAGTATACAGTGAATAAGAAGCGAATAAAACATAAAAAACAACAACATGACTTTATAAGTCATTACGTACTCATGACCTCATAACTTCTCACGTGCTTTCGTGTTAAATGGTAAACCGTAAATCACAGGGGTTATGTAACCGATCCCAAACATGGCCCTGGTGACAGAATAAACTTTATCAAATTATCAATTTCTTTATTGGCAATTATCGACAAAATTTATCTTTGGCCATTTACAATACCATAGAATATAGTTAGATAAAAATGAACAACAAACAGGGAGCACAATATACAAAAATTAAATTTCAAGAACGCTGATACTACAAGAATTGAGATACAGTCAAACTTGTGTTAAGAGGCCAGCCTATGGAACAGAGTAAATTGGCTGTTTAAGACAGGATGGCTGCTTATCACAAATAGATATACACTATAAATCCAACAATGCGACTTTCTGTAGTGATTGTTTAAGGCAGGTTGGCTGCTTAAAAGCGTGGCTGCTTAACACAAGTTAAAGTGTAGTCGGTGGTTAAGAAACAGCAAATGTTTAAAGTTTCACCACGAATAGCAAAGCTCTCGTAAAGATATCTAAACATGCTTAGACTTGTCTTTCTTTTTAGCACAAAGAGCTTATCTATTTTTAATCAAAGTACAACAAACTTTATCCATAGAAACACTTACATATTAATTGCACCATACAGTTGGCACTATTGCTTGGTAATACGACTTACAAACATGTTGACGGCAAAAAACAGTTCATTTACCAATAAGACCCCAATCGTATCTACTCGGCAATCCCCGTAACAAGTCGGTAGATATACCTCGTAGGCAGTACATGAATACACCAGAAATCCTGGGGTAATTCGCCTTATTTCCGGCGGATAACTCAAAATGCACACAGGCACTAAATATGTATTTTATATACACACAAATTGGCTATATATCACCATTGAATGTTGTTTTTACCCTTTTCATTAAAGATGATCATATCAACACATCTTTGTTTCATATTTTGTCAATCGGCTCTTCTCGGTAATCCCCGGCTTGTTTTCCGAGTAGATACGATTGCAAACGGACATGCCCTTCGTTGCTGACCTACTTTCAAAAATGGCTCCCCATTGCCTCCGAGGTTATTTTAAGAAATGGCCGAGGTGTTCCGATTGATAAGACCCATGACGTACCAATGATGTTATTAAAGGTCGTAAATATATACCGTGTTCTCATGTTTGTTTTGAAGATTTTTCTCATCATTTTAAAGCAACCGCCCACAAAGCGTGCAGATTCCAAACTTATCCCTTGACTACCTGCAGACGATATATTTTTACCTGAAAGAGATGATTTTCGAAAAACTTTATAAACATGTGATAAATATTTCAGTTCTGTTGTGATGAGTGAATTAATTGAAAAAGCATTATGGCAAAAGGTGAAATTGCTTGTGACAAGCAATTTCTCTTTTTGCCACAATGTTTTTTGAAAGTCGACTGCCGCAAGACGAAAAGCAATGTCGATAGGTGGTCATATGTTATGCAGGGATTTCTCAAGCTTCGTGTAGGATTATTCGCCAGAAATAGCATGTTTTTTCCTAAACGGTACTAAGGTTTCCTAAGCTCCTTACATTCCAGAAACTTACAAGTTTACTCGTAATTACTAATAAAGGCTTTCTGATAAAACGTGAAAATAGTCTTTCAATCCAATAATTATTCTTAAAGATGCTCGTTCATAGAAAAGACATTTTGCAAATCTAAATAAAAAGGTTTATAAACAGTGAAGTTTTTGTATCGTCGTTTGATATGTAATTAAAGGTAACTTTTAAGAAATAATAGATTAATTAGGAAGCGTCAATGTATCAAAGTAAGTGCACTCTAAATGCAGTATATCTCAAAAGCAATGTAACACAGGCTGTTAAAACAACAAAAACGAAGCTTATTTTGTTTCTTTCCAACGACGATCCTCAAGTGCGTATCATTTAACAGAACATCTGTTGTGCAGTTTTAAAGGAATTGTTTTGTATGTTCCGAATTTTCTCACATCTTTCTCACACCTTTAACCTACCGGTTGACGAACTTTGAGATTCATTCTTAGTATACACCGACAACAACCAGTTTCACCCCGAGGATTTATGCATATATCTAAAATAGACACTGCGCTTAACCCTTAGTGAAAGTTTGAAAGTTTTATTGACATAATTCCATAAGGATTATAAGCCCATTAGGTATATTGTTAACATAATTCAATGAACATAAAAACGAGAATGAAATACAATGTACATGAAATTAGATATTGCCAACATGACGATCTACAGTGAGAATAAAGTAAGAATGTAAATATTACAAGAATATTCAAAACATTCAACATAGACAAACAAACGTCTATAGATGTTCCTACAAACACATTTATATGAAAATGTAGACAGTGGAGAAAATTCTACAAATACAAACATTGACAAACAAACGCCTATAGATGTTCATACAAACACATTTATATAAACTACGTACAAATAGTAGTTTGGTAATTTATCTAATGGTCCATCACGCACCCAACACTAACACTTCCAATCCAACAGAGTTTCTAAATAATGAAGTTGTATTGAATTCGAACTCTTTACCACCTGTAGACAACATTTTCTTTTTTTGGTTGAAGCAGACGACTTTAGAAAAACTTTGTTAACATGTGAAAAACCTTTCAAATTCTGCTGTTGCGACATATGAACACATTGTAAGGTATTGTGGCAAAAAAGGATTGCTTGCCAGTAGTTGCAAACCGATGCAAAACGGTCCCAGGTGGTGTCAACATGTGGGATGACTTGATGTCTCTCTTGCAGACGTCTTTAAAACGGAGAAATGGGCGACCAATTGGTCTGGTACCAGCTTCAAGTTGACCATACAGTAAGTGCTTTGGAATACGACCTTTTTTGCCATTTTGTTTTCAATGCGATATTGGGTAAATACCATAACGATATGAAAGAATAAACTTTGTCAAAAGTTTTCTATTATATATTTGTTCGTTATTATTTAGGATTAATACATAGATGGTTTAGTGCAATACAAGGTAAAAGTTATTTTATTATAGTGTCACCCAGATTTGGCTTATGAGACACTTTTCTTTGATTATACCAGGTACCTCAGAACTTCTATCACTATGCCAGGCGCCTAGCGGATATTAGTTGGTAACCAATTAAATTTAACCAGCTCGCGGCTCACGAACCGGCCATTTCGGAACAAATCCAACGAGAAGCATCCTCTGAACCAACGCCCCCCGTGGGGCTCGGGCCTCCCGTGGGGCTCGAACCTCCGACCTCCCCGTTCCGAGGCGGACGCCTTTACCACTAGGCCACGGTTCGTTAAGAGCAATTTTTCCTTTTCCCACAAATTGACAGAGTCGTCTGCAACAAACAGGTCAAATGTCGTTATCTTTTGGTAATGGGTTAAAAGTCCAATATACTTATTGATCTCCCTGTAATGTCGCGGTTACATGTCCGTATAAAACAATTGTGTCCGAATCATCAGGTCAGCCCTAAAGTAGTTTCTTTTCCTCATGTGATTGAGGAACTGACAGCTTCAAGCCATAATCTGTATTTATATGGGTTAGACGTGGCGCCAAATTCGCGCCTTATCTATTGTTGATGGAATTCGGTAGCATCCAATAGCACCTACTTGTATTCACATAACATCCGATCTCATCGTGAAATCTGTCCCATGTTAATACAACTTCCGGTATTATCAACAAAGCCAACAGTGTCTGGATTCGACGATTGAAGAAAGCGAGTATGTGTCATACGCGGCGATGGGTTCAGGAAAATCTTTTATTTGGATTTCACAGAAAATAGGCGACTCAAAACAATTTTGTAAACTATATTAACTAACAAACGTGGCATAGTGACTTCAGTAACTCAACAAGATGTGACTTTGATAGAAATTTTGAATGTATAACGATATCTTAATTCTGACCTATAACCTTAATATGAACTAAGGCATTGCCTCTAGACCGCTCTCTCAACTCAATGGCATGGGTTTTGTGAAAAACACTTGCATACTGAATAAACGGTTCAATATCAATTAAGAGTACAACTTTGTGGAAATATAAGAATTGGCTTACTTTGGGGAGCAAATACTCATTTTGTCACAAAGCTGTCATCTTTGTCACATTTAGGTAGGTCTCAGTAAAAGGATAAGTATTCTTGCAGACTCTTAGTGAGCTTGTTTGATGGTAGATGTTCTATATGGGTATAAGTTTACTTGCTTGGGCTGTGTTTGAGGGCCTTTCATCAATAATGAGACATTCATCATGTAAGGACAAACTGCTCATGCAATGTCAGAACTACCAAACTACAATATTTGAATCACAAGTCTGTCTCTGCATGAAATCATAGAATTTTCTTCATAAAATCATGTGTTGTAGGTACTGCTTTAAATCATCATGAGAACAAACAACACGTCATTTGGTGATGAAGAAGGATCATTTTGGTTAATAGTATCAGACAATTTCAAACAACATACTCATCTGCTTGTACATTCTTAGGGACTAACTAAATCATATAGAAAGCCAATCAGGTCTTTGCTTGAATTTTTCATTACTGTTCAATTGAGATAAGGAAATACCACATAAATTGCATTGCAGATCTCCAAAAGATCATTCAAAAACAACAAATAGCTTTGTTGTAGCCAATTGGTTTTTTGTTGAACTTTAAAATAAAAGTAAAAGATTCTATAAATTTTGATTAATATTTTATTTACCTTTTTTTACACATAAAACACTGCTTTTTTATGTGTTTATATATCAAAGAACTTAAAAAACAAAATATGCAATAAATGATATGCAATAAACTATTAATAAAATGTAGTTAAAAGACATAAGTGAAAATCAGCAGACAGTATTTGTTCATGTATTCAAATTCTTTGCTCTAACACATTGATAGATAATTTTATCTAATGAAATCACTGCTTGATCTTGAGACATTATTTTCATTCTTGATGCCATCAGTTCCCTTGTCTTCATAGTTTAAAAAAAACTGAAAGTTGGAAGAATATGGCAGAAATATGTATGATCACCTTTAGATTTTCCAAAAAAAATAATCAACAAATATTCTATGACATACATCCTTAAGACTTTTATCCAATTTTTCCAAAATATTGTTTCAAATTTAAAGCAATAGCAGATATAATTAAAATTTTCTTTAACCAATGAAAAGAAGCATTGTGACAAGGCAAATGTGCTCTCTGAGCCAATTTCCCTTTGCCATAATTGGTTAAAAAATTATGTTGAAAGTTAAGGGGTTTACCATGGAAACTGAAGGAAAAGTAATAACTTTACATTGATGTATGCATACAATTTAAATTCAACTCTGATCTTTGTTTCATTGAAAAATATCATACACAAGCACTTGTAAGAAAAGAAATTCAAGTAATGTCTCAAGTTTCTGTCTTCCACTGGTCTGCTGTAGGCTAACTAAGCTGTCTAAATAGAGCATGGGCATGCTTTTTGTCTCATTAATCTGAATTTTTGAAGGCTTCTTGAAAAAGAGAAAAGAAAATGAGTACCATAAGACATATGTGACATTGTTATCATAATAGAATATTCCATAGTCCATCAGAGTTTTTCTATATTATTGTCATTTGATGTTATCAGTACCAAATAACACTAAACACTATCCTTGAAATAGTCTTTTGAGGAGAAAACTAAGTTTTAAAACAGTTCATGAGTCAAACACATCTATAGATTTAATGGTATTCGGGCGTCCATGTAAATCTTCATCTGTTTTTTATTGTACCGAGTCCGTGTGATCCTCCAGCATATTTTGATGTTGTTATCTCTTCCTTACTCTACCAGTAAGTCATCTGTTTTGGCTGTTGAAAGAGAAAAATAAAAAGTATCAATCTTTTGGCAGTACTTATGGTGGCATAGAGGTGACATGTATGCGATTTTATGTTTGTTTTTTCTGAGTTAGTAAGTCTAAATAAGGAGATAATTAAGTCATTATTTCAACTTACTAACTCAAAAGAACGAGATAACTAAGTCGTTATTTCGAGTTAGTAAGTCGAAATAACGAGATAGTTAAGTCGTAATTTTGACTTACTCACTCAAAATAATGACATAATTAAGTCGTTATTTTGAGTTAGTAAGTCGAAATAACGAGATAGTAAAGTCATTATTCAGACTTACGAACTTCAAAATAGCGAGATAATTAAGTAGTTATTTCGAAATAACGAGATAGTTAATTCGATATAACAAGTTTGTTGACCAATCAGATGATTCGTTGTATTCAGCAAATTCATGTGAAATGACGTACAGTGTGACGCAATGTTAACCACATTATTGAATGGATCTGATTGGTCAACTAACTTGTAATAATGAGTTAACTATCTCATTATTGCGAGTTAGTAAGTCGAAATAGCGACTTAATTATCTCGTTATTTCGAGTTAGTAAGTCGAAATAATGACTTAACTTTCTCGTTATTTTCGAGTTAATAAGTTGAAATAACAACTTAATTTTCTCGTTATTTCGACTTACCAAATCAGAAAAAAAAATTGCATACCTGTCACCTCTATGCCACCGTAAATTCTGGCTACATTTTAACTGACTGATTATTCTTAATTGGTAACATTTTGGAAATAATTCTATCCCTATGATAGTCGATTGAAGCAGTTATCTGACAGGAAGAAAAAGAACTGATTGTTGATAAAAATCTATATTTCAACCTGTTTTGACTTATTTTGGTTTCATTCTCATGAAGGTTTTCGAAAAAAGAAAGAAGAAAAGAAAAAGTCAATTACACATTTTGAGCAACAACAAATTCATCAACATTTATTGCTTTCAAAAGTTATCTTCTATAGTTATGAGGCTTATGTTTGTAAAGTTCAAAGGGGCATGAGAAAGACTATGTACTTACTTGTATTATAAAACAGAGTCAATGTTTATGCAGGTCTGCATCATCTTTTCTTTTGAATCTTGTTTGAAATTGTCATATTCCCAACCATCATGCAATCTGTGAAATAAAGAAGAATCAACTTAAGGATCAAACCTTTGGGCCAAAATTATCAATTGCAAGAATAATTCAATTTTTGGAAATAATAGTATCACTTGAATCAAGTAAACTAAAATACTGTCAAACGAATAAGGTGACATATATAACCAAATACTTTACAGGGTATTTCATTTTTTGAAAAGGAAATTCACGCTGTCATTGTTATTTAAACTATCGGCCCATAACGCTTTTAAATTGTCAAAAAGGTACCTTGTACTCAATTTAAAAGCTCCAACAATAACAAATAATCCATGTCAGCAACTGGCGAGTTGACATCGTTGCTTTATTGGTCAGCATAATAGTGTATTCCATATACAACACGATGTGTACCTAATGCTTTCCTTACACACCGCGAAAATGACATAGACCGTCTACATAAACATTAGATTATGCCAAACTGCAGGGTGTAATCACCGAATCGGTAGAAGGATCGTGGAGTGTTGTGGGGCAACACACGGCAACACACACTTTTTATCCTAGTACTGAAGGGAACATGTACTGTAATACTAAAAAATGAATGCTGTAGTTCTACTGAAAAGGGAGAAGTTTTTTTCAGATGGATGTTTGTTTAGAGGAAGCATCTTCGGCGAGGCGTGACGAGGGCTCGCCTTCTCGATTTTTCTACGACGAATTTTGGTGAAAGTGGTCTATTTAGCTATACTGTTTTATAACGAAATGAAAGAGTACAAAAAGTTCTCTTACCTACAACCGACGATACGTTGTCCTTTCAAGGAGTTGGACACTGTGTCCAATTTAAAGTTTGAAGCGGTGGCGCCGATCCTGTTGTTCGTGTTTTGTTTTTCGATAGAATGGTTTATGGTTCATTCATGATTGGGGGAAATAAACTCAATGAGCGGCAATGAATTTATGTAAAACCAGTCCATTCCATAAAGCCGGAAACACCCGAAGCAAACCCGAGTTTTCTCTTTACAAGGAATGGTTCACTATTGGTAGATATATTGGTAGATAAAGGTAATGCTTGAAAATAAATTTAGATAGAACCAGTCCATTCCGTAAAGCCAGAAACACCCGAAGCAAACCCGAGTTTTCTCCATTAGGTAAACCGGAAGCCACCTGTTTTTTTGCTAATGGTATAACCGGTGTTAACATAACTTGTTACTCGTACGTATGTTACCGTTATCCGCTCTCCGCGCTTCGCGCTCTGAGAGAGCGGTATTATAAATATTCCTTAGCTCGTTTCAGAAGCTAAAGTCGTAAACTTAAAATTGAAATTGGTAGACATTTTAACGTTGATAGAAATGACAGGGTTTATCTATATTGCTTTTTCCACAAAGAAACCTTGGTTGTGGAGGACGAATGCCATGCATTTTTTAGATGTTAAAAGTTTGGAGACATTCGACATATCTACTTAGATAACTGGTACAAAGCTAGTCCAAACTTAAATAATTTTAACGATCTTTTTAAAAGTAATGACAACCTTATGCGTACTTCACTCACGCATGTTAAATATGCAAATAGAGAATAGATGGTTGGTGTCGTGAATCGGAAATGTTATCGGGCAAGGCTTAGGAATGTTATCCGGTGAGCCGAAGGCGAAACGGATAATATTCCGATGTCGATCCCGATAACTTTTCCTATTCAAAGACACCAACCATCTATTCTATTTATCATGTTACCTTTATGTATTCTTTCAAACAAATAATATGTAAATAAAAACGAGAAAGAAGAAAAGAATATGTAGAGAATGATGTAAACATGACGTCATTTCGTTCTTATGACGTCATGATTTGTCGCGTGGATGTGTTATATGGTTAGTGCCGGATGTCACAAATGTTATACGGCACCTCGTTATCGGTCCCAAAATAACACTAGTGACAGGATAAATAAAGCATATCTTTAAATTGATGATACATTCGTTATGGATAGGGACATTAACTTTTATGTGTCCTTTAGAGTATACGCTGACAACATTTCTGTCCTTTTCGTGTCCTTATATACTTCATTAAAACACCGTTTTTTAAAGATAGTATATTTTGTTTTTAATGTGGGCTTTTAATGTGACGCTTACGACAATACGTTCACGTACATGTTCTTTTATACCTCTCCCAATTCCGTATTCAATGATGTTTATAAATTTGATCCCGATGCCAGTACTTTCCTGTCTTGACCTGTCATCCTTCATCAAAACGCCGTTATTCAAAGACCGTATATTCTGTATTCAATGCAGCCTTTAAGTTTGACAGTAACCACAGTTCTTTCCCTTTCTTATCATTCTATTGTACCTTACCAAAACGCCGTTACTCAATAATAGTTAGTCTATTCTGTATTTGACGTTGCCATTAAACTCAACACTGACAACAACTCTCTCCCTGTCTTGTCCTTTTATACCCTGCCAATACACAGATTATGAAAGAACCCCTGTATATAATGCAGTATGTAAGTTGAACAGTGACAACAGTTCTCTCCCTTTTTTGTCATTTAATACCTTTCCAAAACGCCGTTATTTAAATCTGTATATTTTGTATATAATGCAGCCTTTGCTTAATACCGACGGCAGTTCTTTTCGTTCCATGCACATTGTACCACACCAAAACGCCTTTACTTTATGAAAGTATATTCTGTATTTAATGTGTTCTTATTATACACTGCAAAACAGTTCTTTTCATTCGTTCTCCTTTTAAATTTAATTAAAACGCCTTTAGTAAAAAGTAGTTTACTCTGTATTTAATGCAGCCTTTAAGTTAAACAGTGGCGACAGTTCTTTTCTTTCTTGTCATTTTATACCCCACCAAAATATCTTTGATTAAAGACCACATGTACTTGTACCACACTTATACCCCGCCAAAACACCGTTAATTAAAGTATATTATGTATTTTACGTGGTCTGAAAGTTGAACAGTGTCGACATTTCTTTCTCCTCTTTTCCTTTTATACATCACCCAAACGTCTTTACTTAAATACCGTAAGTTCTATATTTAATATGGGACGCTCGTTTCTTGTCCTTTAATACCTAAATAAAAGGAACTACTTAATTCAAGTTATAATCTATATCCTATGCGGTCTTTAAGTGTAACAGCGGCGACAATTTTTTCCTTTCTTGTCCTTTTATTTATCACCAAAAACTCCATTACTCCAGACCGTACGTTCTGTACTTAACCCATTACCAAACAATAACGACATTTAACATTTCATTACATTTTAAAATGTTTAACTCTTTCAATTTAGGACAGTCGGAAATTCGGTGTTTGGTAAAGGGTTAATAGGGCATTTTAATTATACACTGACGACAGTTCCTTCTCTTTCTTGTCCTTTCATACCTCACCAAAACGCCTTCAGAACAGAAGAAAGCTAGTTGCTCCAATAACAATAGTATCGGAACTCATGGCAGTACGTACTCTCTTACAGTCCTCCAATAGTGGAAAGTCGTCAGCGCGGATTAATTACATACATATTCGCGGATTGTAGGCACCACATAGATTACTCTCGTGAGTTCTCGTGGAATGTGCGTTTTTTAACGGGACTTGGATAAATTCAATGGGATACATTGGTTTAATCAAGTTTTCATTGGTGATAAAGGAGAAATAAGCTTTACCTCAAGAGGACTCGGTTGTGGTCTGTTATAAATTAACACATAACGACATATTTTTTGCGTCTTGCAGCAGACGACTTTCAAAAAGCACTGTGGCAAAAAAAGACATTGCTTATCTCAAGCAAATTCTTCTTTTGTTACAATGCTTTTTCAATCCATTCATATCTCACAACAGCATAACTTAAATGATTTACAGATGTTTAGAAAACCTTCCTTAGGTCGTTTGCTTCAAGAAGAAATCATGTCGTCTGCAGGTAGTTAAGAGAAATTTGATGGATTTACATAGGAATTACCTCGGTATAGGTGTTTGTTATCATTTGGTTTTAGTATTGATATTGGCTTGGTTTGATTGGGATTTTACGTCGGTTTGAACTGTTTAAGTTATATCGCAGCGGTCAGCGAGTATGTCGATGCTCCTGAGAATATCCCCACCAGTCTTTCATATCACGATATTACTTAGATCTTCTAAGCTCGGAATTTACTTCATACAACAAGCATTGCGAAAAAATTGAGAGTCTCAACAAAGACTATACTCTTCCATGATTAATCGGAATTTCCGTCAGTACTCTTGGAACTTTCAATATAAAACAACATTGATTACATCTACTAAAGACACAGTGGAATGTAAGTTCATTTTCCCTGTGTTCAATTTTGTGTAAAACATGTTATGAAAATAGTTTAACACTAAATATTCGAGTAGATCCCTTCTAGTCAATGTAACAAATGATAAAAACCTCAGATTTAAATGACCTATAATGAAATATAAATTTATTGAATTTATCTATTTTGAAAAAAGAAAGGAACGGTCATAAAAATTATTTCGTTATATTCAAATACGCTGAATATGTACCTACGAATTTCAGTGCACATAATCGCATTAAAAAATACTTTGTGTCTTTTCATAGAAAGATTTTTAGTGAACAAAGTGCAAATCACTTAGTTTATAAATATTGTGGTTGTCTACATGTAGCTAAGTTATTGAGAAAATTATTACTGATCCTGTCTCAATATTAACATAAGAAGGGTTGTGATTTGAGGGAAAAACAAACAAAAATCGTTAATGAAATATTGAAACATATTTTGAAGCTAAACTGAAAACTAATTCGTTAAAACCAAGTAATGTTGTGATAAGTGGTGATAATAAAAGTGCAGACACAATAAGGAACTATCGAAATACAAATGTATATCTAACAGTCTATCCTTTGATGAGAATCGGACTAAACTACGAAACGGATTAGTAAAACGAAACGTTACCACTCTAAATCAGAAATTAAAACCAAGTTATTAAGTTGGTTTAACATGGCAACCTTTAACCTATCAACGTGTAACGAGACTTATGCGCTCATGAATGATTCAGACCTACAAGCGTTCGACGCGGATACCCAAGGGCAACAACTCTACAGTGGGGAATGTTTAGACCTGGTTGGGTGTGTAACGGTGGCCGATTGTACTCGGTATGTCGAATCCTACGTAAAGCCGGAGTTTACCGAATGGGTTATAATCTGCATGTACCTTGTGATGTTTATTATGGGGTTGGTCGGTAACGGGCTGGTGATCGGTGTGGTGTTACGAACCTCCCATATGCGAACAGTGATTAATATGTTCATCGTAAACTTGGCTTTGGCGGATTTTATGGTGCTTTTGATTTGCATGGCACCGTCTGTTATTGCTGACGTCACGGAATCCTGGTACCTTGGTGACGTCATGTGTAAGGTGGTTCCATTTTTTCAGGTAGGTTTACAAAAATTAATTATCATGATTGAGTGTTGTTCTTCATACTTGTCATTCGTATTCATTTATCGTTATATTTATGAAAAGCAGTGTGATTTAACCTTTAACCAAACGCCAAATTTGCGACTGTCCCAAAGTGGAACAGTTTGCAGACGACATTTCAAAATGTGATAGAATTGAAAAATGATATCCTTATGGGACAGAAAACATTGTGGGAAAAAGAGAAACAGCTCGTTAAGAACAATTTCTCCTTTTCCAATACTGTTTTCCAGGGCCGCCCGCAACAAACTGGTCAAATGTCGTTATAGTGTCGTAATTCTTTAAAGTCTAGGTTGGTTATCTTAACAATATGATGACCGAATGGACTACAAGCGTAGATCAATGTAATCAAAGAAAAAGAAAAAGGTCTTTGGGTTGGTGACAACGACTGTTTATATCAAGCTTTTAACGTTTATTTCTCACATTGCACACATCTCTAAGTTGTAGTTCCATTAAGAGGAACTTTTACTTTGATACAACAGTGTGTAAAATCGCTCACGAGGTCTTTGAAAAGTGATTTTTATAATGATTTTGGACACCTCTACAAATTCCCTGAGTATCTGTGCGCCCGAAATCGTGCGAAATCGTGTCTTTTGTAACTCTTCGCGTAACATATTCAGAATGAGAAAACGACAGCGTGCATTACAAAAATGTATTACAAGTTCTTTTCAAATAATTGTTTTCGTGAAGTAAACAATCAGTGGCATAGATAGATGAATAATAAGCGGCACCCAGGAGGTCAATAAAACGTATCCTTATGTGCTTATACCACCGAGTTATACCCAAAGTGATACTAAAATGGCGCGAAACTCTAATTTAACCATCAAATAACTGGCCTGTCTTAGCTAAGTGGTTGCGTCGGGGAATTCAGACAAAAAAATTGTTTTTTCCATTCCGTTTCATAGTGACCATCAGTGTATAGTTCATTGGTCCATTGGTCTAGAATGAGATGGCTGTATATAAGTTCGATCCATACGATGCAAGTTCGATAGGGTTTATATTGATTTCATTGAAGAGATCGCCACTAGAAACAAAGATCACCACCATTCGCTTTGTACACTAATGAATGTTTGTAAGAGAAGCTACACATATTTGAGCTATTGGATATGGATATTGTTCCAAAAAACTTAATTTGACTTGTTATATTTGTCTGAAGAAACCGAGACGCTCAATTCTAATGAAGCCTTCCATATTTTGTGTTCAACCTTTTACCCATTACCAAACAATAACAACGTTTAACCACTTTGTTGCAGAGGACTCTGGCAAACATTGTGGGAATAGGAGAAACTGTACTGAACGAGCAATTTCTCCTTTTCCCACAATGTTTTCTGCCCTATCAGAAGATAATTTTTCAATTTCATCACATTTTGAAATGTCGTATGCAAACTCTTTCAATTTGCGACAGACGAAAATTTGGCGTTTGGTAAAGGGTTAACGGAGTCCTAGATTGTCGACAGCAAGATTTTTCAATAGGGAAGTCTGGATTTTAACATTCGTTAAGGGAATTCGATTTGATACGTGCTAATGCTTGGTTTGCTTAATGCAATCAGTTACATGTTAAAAACAATTGTCTAGGAAATGAAACAGAGGGGCATTAACCCTTTCCCAAACAATAACGACATTTGACCACTTTGTTGCAGACGACTTTAGAAAACATTGTGGGAAAGAGAGAAATTGCTCGTAACGAGCAATTTTTCCTTTTCCCACAATGTTTTCTGTCCTATCAGAAGATTATTTTCCAATTTCTCACATTTTGAAATGTCTTCTGCAAACTCTTTCAATTTAGGACAGTCGAAAATTTGTTGTTTGGGAGAGGGTTAAATAACACATGATGCTATTCTATATTCTTCAACGTGTTATTTTTTTTATCGTTCCAGTAAAAAACCCCAGTATGGTCTGTTATTTTATCAACATACCCTTGAAATATTTCACGGCTTTTTCTAGACCACAGATTGCTCTTCAGTGAAGCAGTCGTTACAGCCCTCAATGATCAATATAACGTGGGATTGGATTCATTAAACCCCAAGAAAAGATTGTTGAACTGTTTGCACTTAGTTTGATTAGTTATATATATCAGAACAAAACTAGAATACAGGTCTAGGATATCTCGAGTCCTATAAAACATTCCATACTCTGTCATAGACTTCATTGCTCTTTTAATTGTTTCTTAACTTTCGTCAATGAGGTCTCGAATTTGTCGTTCGTTAAGGGAATTCGATTTTGTTGCATGCCAATGATTCGCAAAATGTAAAATATAAATGCAAAAGCAAACGCCTAGAAAATAAAAAAAGAGAACCGTTGATTTACTCAATACGCTTTTCTAAATTATTCAACGTTTTTTGTTTTTTCTTATCATTCGAATAATACACACGTATGTTCTGTAAATTCATTTACATAACCCTTAAATTCTAAACGAGTTCCAAGCCACTGATTGTTCTCCACTGATGCAGTCTTTATCAGCTGCCAAAGATCAATATAACGTGTTGGATTGGCTTCGTTAAACCCCAAGTCGGGTTACGCGACTGCGCAAAAAATGATGTAACAAAAAGCCAATAACAAATGGGACAATTTGCAAGTTAAATTAAAAACGAATGCTGTTGACAGAATACAGTCTTTCAATTGCGGTTTGGTATTCAATTAAAAAATAGTAAGTGAATACAATATTGATATAGATATCTAAGTATGTACGGTATGTGATGGATTTCAAAACCGTTCCAAGGCGTTTTGGTCTAAATATTCATTTATATATTGAATAGAGGTTATATTACCTTAAAATGAACTTGGTTTATAAAATCTCCAGTATGTCTCACACGACAACACAGAACAGAAAAAAAAAGTATTTCTTGATCATTATGGACCCATGATGAAAACGGCAATTTTACTCATCATGTGGATTTCTTTTCTCTTTTATATGACTTGGTTTTAGGGTTTTCAACCCTAATAGTGCTGGAACAAATATCATGCAAGTAAATTGGCGACTGATCTATGATCCAACATGTTTACCACTTTGAGTGTCATTCCTAAACACAATTAAACAGATATTTAAGGGTTTTGAAAAGCGGACAACACACAAATCTGATTTAGAAAATTTGCGAGCATTCTAATGTTTAAGCAATTTTTTTTAAAAATAGAACAATTCTTCATGAACACTGTTGTAACTTTGAAAATGGGATTGATAATTTTTTATGAAGTTTACTTGCAATCAACCGCTCAAAAATGAATTGAATTTATTGTCGCCTATCAAACGCTGTTGCTATTTCGAAACAATATGACTGTGTTTAATGAAGAACGTGGACGCATAGCATGCCGTTGGCAAAACTGTTTCTTGGAATTCAACCATTACAGCACGTTTCACTCTTTTTCCTCATTCAGACAAAATTCAAGTGTTTTCTTCGGATGGTTATTTCTTTAGTTTCGCGACAAATGTGAGTTCGCTCGACATAGGCAAGTTCATATTTTGACACGATGCTTTTGAAATCAAGGAATAATTTAGCAGCATTGATAGGACGCATCGTTACCATTTTGATGTTTAAACAAAGTCTTAAAGTTGTCTGTTTAAAATCAACTATGCATAAAGGGAGAGTTAAAACGAGCAGAATATGACCAAACACGAACTGACAAGAAATGACAGAACCCCATTATCATTTCTTTCCAAGAAAAGTACAACATCTGTTGTTCATCAGGGTCATTGAAGAAAACTAGGATGGTCCCAAATGTCAAGGGCATTATGTACGGAAATCTTGCCACCCCCGGTTTATTCAACTAAATCGCCGCCGACATCAAATGGAAGCCGCCAATACTAAATCACAATCGGATGATTGTTAAGAATGTCGCCGTCATGTGTAATCGCCAAATTCGTTCCTCGGCTGATGGGCATGTGACATATGGGTTGGTGGTGATCAGTCCCGTGTAGGGAGATCTTCAACATTGAAGAGTTTGGGCTCGACCAGGCTCCATTTTGACACCCTATATTTCGCTTATATAGGGATGGTAGACATGTGTGGTAACACTATACAGGTATTTCATGGGCATTTATCAGTCGGGGCATTTGTCGGTGTCGGGGATGACATTTGGAACTGTTTCCTTCGGCCTACGGCCTCGGACAACAGTCTAAAATTCATCCCATCAACCTCTGGAACACAGCTTTGACTGTACCGAAAATGCCCATTAAATAACAGTATTCTATATATACTGTCATACGTGATTAAACATTGATATCTATTTTGTTAAATACCTTTTAAAATAGCACAATGTATCCTTCGTTACGAACAAGTAAATATTAAAGTAGGTTGTCTTTAGATAACGACAGTTCTTTTTGGCATAACATATACATGTCGTTGCTTACATATTAACATGTTATTATGACAAGCACCATAAATAAAAACAATACAGTAAAGAAGTTTTGTTTAAAGACTTTTCATCATCATCATTTCTTAAAAATACTATCTCAGATATTGATATTTTGAATTAGATTATCATCTACAAATAATAACAACGTACTTCTATTCCTCATTATATACAAAACTCTTCCTCTGTCCAACAATTCAAATCTTTATACTTACGTTTTGTGAAGCCGTCTTATTTTGAAACAACTACGGCTGTTACATGATAAACGAACAGTCCCATTGTGGAATCCACCAGTTAATGTTCGTAAATTTATATACATGTATACATATTGTGTTGGGGGAGGGGGGTCTTTCATTTAAAGAAAGCCGATGTCTTTGAATAGTATGTTCTTACACGGTATTCTGGCACTTGTGGTGTCTTAGTGGGGTATCAAATGTGTTTGACAAGTATTGATTTGCTTGATAAGTTGTCTTCATCTTTCATTTAGTTTTAAGATCAGTTGTTCCTCACTGCTCCTTATACCTTTCTCAGACATATTGATACCTCACTGTCAGACGACATATGGGCCAAAATACCTTAATTGTTCTTAGTCTTTTAGTTTTATTGTTCACTTGTTCATTGTTGAGGATCTTATGGAAGATTGTCAGTTGAAATTGTCAAATGAGTTTCCTCGTTAAATAAAGTCTTTATTATTATTATACATTTCTAAACTTGCATAGAACTAGATTATTGAAAACTTCCAAACCCTGCTCAAATCTGTACAGAAAAGATAATGAACATTAAAATCGCCGATATTGCAGACCGTTAAAATGGGTATTTTGTAAACAACGGTTTTAACTTAGTGAAAGAGGTAGTATTTTCAGAAACCATCGTCACGTGGATCTTCGGAAACGTTTACCGCGCATTCCCATGGAAGCATAATTTCTGTCAAGGGAACTTGGATCGAGCAAGGAGGAAGACAAACAACGATTACCATTCATTTATTGAAAGTTGCTCAATTCTATAAGGACTTTGTGAAAAATACTCGCAATTTCTACAAAGAAGTTGTGAAGTTTTTCCACCCCAACGTCGTATTATTTATTTCATATTGATTACCTCCTTTTGATTTTTAATTTTCACATTTGAATTAACATTACATCAACGGAGTTGGCAGATAAAAATTCCAATCCTGGAATGATTCCTGTAATATGAAACTTGATTTTAAAATGGCGTTTGTTCTGTTTAATCTTTAATTTTATTATTCCAACTTTTCGGATTTTTCACCCTGAGGAAAGTTACCCCAGGGGTGAACTATGTTTAAAAGTGCATGGGAAAGAATTCATCATTGTACCTGTGACGCGGCCATATTGTGCGTACATAAGACCAAAACATTGGTGACATGATTCACCTGAATGTGTTAAGGCCACATACGTAAGTTTGTTACATTTAGAAATATTTCGGTATTGATTTAAGGGCCTCTTGGTTGAAAACAACCCAAAAAGGTATCTTATATTGAAAAATTAAACGAATACATAACCGTGTTTTAATGATGAAACTTTGAGAGGTACGAAATGTCACCAGAGAAAATAGAAGAAGTATTGATAGTTAATTCCAAAATCACGCTGATTCTGCTATAAAGGAGAAATGTGTTCTGGCCGGTTTCACATTCCTCTCACATCTTTTATTTCTATATTTCTATAGCTACAGGCACTGTGGATAGTAATAGTATTGTCCAAGATGTCTGACATATTTGGGTCTCAATGCAAGACTATGTCAATGCATTTACATAGTTAGGGGACTTGTCATAGTCTTGCAGTAAACCAACGATATGGGAAACCAAGACAAACATCAGAAGACAG
Source organism: Cerastoderma edule (assembly GCA_947846245.1). NCBI lineage: Eukaryota > Metazoa > Mollusca > Bivalvia > Cardiida > Cardiidae > Cerastoderma > Cerastoderma edule. The sequence goes on along the minus strand of OX401405.1, from coordinate 17,927,687 downwards.
TGACTCTCTCAAATCAGACACCGATGTCCCAAGGCTATAATGTCTGCATTTATCGTGTGAGCATAATGGTCTTTGGCAACGACAAACCTAATTAGGTGTAATTTAATCAAGGGAAATACCGTGATTTGTCTGAAGCTTAGAGTTACGGATATTTCCGCATTTGAACTTTAATATGATAAAAAGCTGAACCCATTTAGAGACACAATGAAGGAACATATAGGACATCAGTGCAGCCTGCATGTAATGATATGCAGGTATCTTTTTGGTTCATACCCAAACAACGAGGACTTTGTATTCCGAAGTTAAATAAAACATTGGTTTCAAATTCAATCAATAAGTTGCTTAGCAGAGAAATCGAAACAAAGGAATGCTACGGTATTCTAAGGGAACATCAATCCAACTCAATTGTATTTATCATAAAGAAGCAGGTAGCTTATTAATGGACATAATGTAAGTTTTATACATATCAATCTGTCACATAGCCTAAACATCGTTGGAATCATCGATGACTATCTCCTTTTGGATTTCTTTCTGTATTGATTTCTGGCTTGTCTCCAGTGCTATTTGATTTTATAAGTAATATTAGTTAATCTCCTTTTCAAATGACATTACATAAATGTTCGTTACATAACCATCCCTTTGGGGGTTAAACCCATTTCACTGACAGAGATATCTTAATTCGAAATGCGGAGACATTAAATAAGAATTCAAAGATTGAGGGCTCCAGATTTCCCTTTGGTCCCTGCTGTTACATACAAGACATCGTTTACTCTTTACTCCATACTACCTTACTTTGTTATACATTAAATAAGAATTCAAAGATTGATGGCTCCAGATTTCCCTTTTGGTCCCTGCTGTTACATAAAGACATCGTTTACGCTTTACTCCATATTACCTTACTTTGTTATACATTAAATAAGAATTCAAAGATTGAGGGCTCCAGATTTCCCTTTGGTCCCTGCTGTTACATAAAAGACACGGTTTACTCTTTACTCCATACTACCTTACTTTGTTGCACCTGTTGCAGAAGATTTGAAGTTGACTTTGCCGTAAGAAACAATTGCTTCCGATACGCCATTTGTGTTTTTTTAACAATGGTTTCTACATAAAAGCAGGGAATAAGGGTTATATTATATACTGTTAGAGATCGTGAGCTGTTGATTTTGATTTGGTACAGTCCCAATTCATCAGATTGCGGCAAGGGTAAAAGAATATATTACAACTTTTTTCCAAAGTTGAATAAAATAAAATGCAGAAAAAGATTAGAAAACTTGCTTTTAGAATAAGCGGTCAAAGTGATCATTTACTCATTTCTTCTACTTCATTTTGCTCAATGTTTACCACATTGACAGATACGTCAGAGCAAATAAATCCAGTCTAGCTTTGTCGACCTCGTCCTATTTGCTATTCTTGTTATACACAAGTATGGCACACCTTTCCATAATATTGATGTCTACATCTTCTATTGACAATGCATTTCGTAGACATGGTCGAAGACGTTTTCACAATCTAGACCGACGTACAACCACCCAATGGACTGACCTTACCATTTTTTGTGCCGATTTTGGTATTGTCTTTTACAGTTATATTGACTAGATGTTAATATATTTGTCGGTTTGTTGTAAAAAGTTTGATTCCTTTTGGTCACACCCTCGAAATTTTCACGACACAGTATTTTGTCAGTTTGAAACCATAAAAGCTTATTCTTTGATATGGCTTCCTGCAGAAAACGTCCAAGGTTGGAAAGTAACTTGCAATTCGGTATCTCTACCTCGATTTCATTTGCCTCTTCGATCCTTGGTTTAGTTTTCCGTCATCTCATACATTAATACATATGTTTTAACTTTCGAAAATATATTTGAACAATATACTCGCCAACCGTTTATGATATATACTTTTAAGGGATAACGAGTTACGAGGGAGAACATATCTGTTGTATAACCATCAAATTATGGTTGTGTTCAGGAGGGTAAATTGTAGAATTTCAGAATGATCGCAAACTTGGACATCTGACTGAAGCCGCTGTTTCTATACCACAATGGAGAATGCAGCTGTTTTGGGTCATGAAAGGAGACTTGTGCTATACCAAACTATATCATTTGGTAACCTTTTGGTAAGGTTCAAAAGGTTATCACCATAAATACCCACCAGGACAACTTAAAAGTGAAAGACAATGATAAATAACCTAGATTATCCAGTTTAATAATTTAGATTGCATCATCGCTAACCTTTGACCTCGACACGTGATACACACATGTTTTAACCGACCAATAAGAATTTGTTATTCTAAACTTGTCACCAAACAGGTTGTTGATAAACATTATTGAACTGGAGACAACTATATTTCAAGCATATCATAACTTATGTTAAAGGAGTCTATTAAATAGGGTCTCACAGCATTCATTTATTAATTTTCATGACTTTAATGAACATGATAAAAGAACTCTTTATACTTTTTCAGTAATGTATTTGTAATCATACCCTTTCATGTGCCTTTAAGACAGAGATAAAAGTTGTGTCAGTAAAAGCCATTATCAGCTACAAAAGAGCTCCTGTGTACATTTTATTTCTTGCATTGTTCCATGTGGCCTGATGACTATAAAGAGACACCAAAACGTGACAAAAAGAAGTATGACTGAGGTACGTGTCAGGATTCATTGCATCACGCTGGTAATTGGTTGGGCTTCATTCAAAAGAAGAGTTTAAAGTGTTGTATCTATTACCTGGTCAAAACTTCTTATTTCATTGCATGATCCACTAATCTGCTGGTTTTGATGTAAATATCAATATCTACTTCTGTGATGCTAGCATTCGGTTGCTTTCATATCGGATTGCAACTGCAAGACCTTGTAGATATTTGTTTATGTCCCGTGCGATGTGCAGACTATCTGTAACTCAATCCCTATTACCCTATTGGCTTGGCTGCCCTTTGCGTGCATGTCCTGAAAATGAATGTGCAGCTATACAATTACATTTTTATAAAGAACTAAACATGGTATTTATGCAGAGAGTATTGGTTAGCCTTTTGGACAATCGATCTTACTAAAATCTACAATGATAGTACCATTTACAGACAGTAATATACTGAATTATTGTACACCCATGTTTAGTCTCACGGCAAGCATGGCTCCAGAATGCCAGGGTAATGCTCTTAAAGCAATTTTATAAACGTAAACTAAAAAAAAAACATTTCCAAAGAATGCCTGTGTACTATGCACTCACTATATTTTATAATTTACATCCACTGAGCTTATTATTATTCATGAATCGGCTTCTGTTTTGAAAATTGGCAGCAATTATGGAAACATTGACATCATTGAATTAGTCTAGACAGGATTCAATCATTTTTATTTTGGATTTCTCAAACGGCTGTTGTTATACAAGCCTTAGGCCAAAGAATTTGCCACATTCGGCAAAATAACAAAATCTTTACAATCCCTAAATTGTGGCAATCTTTCAGTTGGACAGCATACCTCTCTTACATAGTATTACTTAGGTAAGAGGGCATATTCATTATTTTTTTCTTAATCCCGATCACTCTTAATACTATTGGTTTTATTAGATACAGAAATAAAAAAAGAATTATACCAAAGCAACGTATTCTGTTTATGTAAAGAAAGTCAAAATAACTTTGTTTCGTCAAATTCGGGTTTGAATACGGCCTTCAAACCATTTGGAATGGCAGCCATTTTGAGTTATGGTGGCAAGTTTGTATATTCCCTTGGATAGCGGACTCTTCGAAAAAGGAAGGCCATCAAGCACATATATGCTATCGCTGGTGCTTTTATCACCAACTGAAATATCTTTTATATTTTTGCACTTTATATGCCCCCCACTGATTCAAACGTCGATATAAAACTGTTGCTTAACACTTATAGTGCTGAAACCGACTTCCTACTTATGTAAACAGGTTAATTCCAGGCCAGCCGCCAAGTAAACTGGCGGTTGGATTGTGATCTAACCTATTTACTACTCTGAGTATCTCTCCTCGTCAAAATAAAGCAGATATTTGAGGTTTTAGAAAGCTTACGACACACAGACATCTATTTTAATAAATTTACCCAGCATTCTAAGGGTTAAAAGTTGTTATCTTTTGCACGTCCCCATCCCGTCTAGAATTTCCACTCATCTATAATCATTAGAAATTTTAACCCCATTTATAATGTTTACCTGTCAAAGTGACGGCCATGCTAAAAGCACAATCGATAACCATTTAAGCTTATTACTTTAGGAGAAACAGCTTATAGTGTGAATTACACGAAAGAAGGCAGGAAAGACCTTGAGAGATGGTATCGCTCATTAAATACTTGAAATAGCGTCTGCAAACCCTTTCAATTTGGGACAGTCGATCATTTGGCGGTTGTTAATGGGTTAAGAAAGGCGGATGTTTCTACTTGGCTTGAACAGCCATTGTTGGTAGTTGAGAAAGGGGTCTTCCTCCATCATTTGGCCAAACACCAAACCTAACTGAAATAATGTTGATGCAATGTAAAACTCATATGAATAATTCTTACATCATGTGCCATGGAGGATGGGTTTGTTGTCATTGTCTCTGGTCTTGTGATCAATAATTTGCTTTACAGGTTCACCTAAATAAAGATAGGTTTGTCCTCTTGCAGATGTGAAGACATTGGAGAGTTGTTTACAGGAAATATATCTACATGTATTTTAGAATTTGCCTACCTTTCATTATCCTGATGCATATATAAGCTGAAACGTTAGAATAAAGTGATCTGACAAAATATAAAAAAACATAACATCTTTGCTAAAATGTTATCTCACTCTTCATTTGGATCTGTAACTAACGTCTCGGATAATTGCATATCCTGCGTTTTAGCCTTTTGCGTAAATATCCCTATATTTCACTGGACAGTCGTTATTTGTTTCCTGAATTACCGTCTGTGATTCCAATTAGGGGCTTAGACTAAAAGCTATTATTCTATTACTGCTCTACGTGCTTTCCCGAGTATCCTATTTCTAAACGAAACAACAATTACTAAAACTTTTTAAATACGTGAATGCGAGGGATTGTCATAATTCATCGTGAGATAAGTGATTACGAGTTTAAATCAATTACTCTTGATACGACTTCCTTGATTCATAACCAGTACTCGCACCGAATATGGATTAATGAAAGGTTGTATGGTGAATCCTGCTACTCATGGGATTCAATCTAAGGCCATCGTGTCCCAAGGCCGACGGTCTACCCTTAGACCACTGTCCTCCACTATCATATTAGCATAACCATGTAGTTAACCAATAACTTGTTTCCTTCATTAACCCTTTACCAAACGCCAAATATTCGACTGTCCCAAATTGAAAGAGAGTGCAGACGACGTTTGAAATTGTTATAAAATTGAAAAAAAAAACAATTCTCTGAAATGGCTGAAAACATTGTGGAACAATAAGAAATTGCTCGTTGTACTCTTATTAGTCGCCATAAGCATTTGAGAAAATATAAACACGTAACAGTGAATGACGTAGGGAATTACTTCACAAGGATTGATGCATTTCCGTTGGTAAAGCATCGTACACACTATTAGTATGCATAAAGTGTTATTTCCCCCTTGTTATTCATCAATATTCACACCATTCTCCGCGGAACATAAACAAATTAACAAACTGAAGTGCTCCGCAATTTGCTGAAATGCTTTTTTATCTGGTATCTTATTTCTACATGTTTGAAATGAATGTGTTGGCATATGTCCAAAGTTCCTTAAGAAATCTACGTCCCCGACAATAGGGAGACAAGTACTCTAACCCTAAGAATGCTGGCTAGTTTTCTAGAAATAGATATTGTATCGTCTGCTTCCAAAAACCTTAAATTTATGCTTAAATTCGATGAGGAGACATACCAAGAGTGGCAAACAGGTTAGACCACAGTCCAGCCGCCAAATGACTTGGCGGCTGCCCTGGGTCCAACCTGTTTGAATAAGCTTGAAGTCGGTTTCAGCGCTGTATGGGCTAAATAAAATACGAACGTTTTCCTCCAAGCCTGTCATAATGGAGTATATCGGCGTCACCGAGTTGTTATTTCTACTACAGCTGTTGCATGGCAAATGTCTAATTGAAGATGTCTCAGACTCGGTTGTTACGCGGTTTGCAACAAAAAGGTTATAAAAGGTTTTGTCAAACCCATTACCAAACAATAACTACATTTAAACACTTTATTGTAGCCGACTCTGGAAAACATTGTGGGAAAAGGAGAAACGAACATTTTTTCCTTTTCCCACAATGTTCTCTGCCCTATCACCTTCATCACCTTTATAAATGTCGTTTGCAAACTCTTTCAATTTGGGACAATCGAAAGTCCGGCGTTTGGTAAAGAGTTATATAGGATCACCTCTAGTGAAAGGGCCTGCTAGCTTTGCTTATTAGACACTTTTCACTGATCATACCGAGTTCTTCCCATCTTCCATGACTAAACATATGTTAATTCATCCTTCACCTACTAGAGAAGACTTTGAACGCATTTTCAGCGGCAGATTTTTAAAAGCATCAGCAAATACAGATTGTTCATCAATGGGCAAGGACCTCTTTGTAATAATGTTTTACTAATGTGAGCAATGCAATGTGTTTTTATTTGACGATTTTCATTTCATCCGGTTGATTGATCTCTATTTCATTTCGTTTACAAAATGTATTTAACGTTATATCCCCTATCTGTCTCTTAAGATGAGAAACATAATGGTTAGTTAACGTACACTTTTTGTACAACATTGTTCAACGTACACTTTTTGTACAACATTGTTCACGTATTTCTCGCAAAACATCATTATGTAGAATTCATTTCCAATCTAAGAGAATAATTAGTTAAAGTAACGTGATAAACATTCGATTATACATCTGTGAAAAGTGCGGAACAATGTACCCATGCGCTTCGTCCAGTGAGTTTTGTTACCCGTAAGTCGTACATCATTGCACGAACTTCGACAATATAAGTTAATCACAGGGAAAGAGCTAATTATAGGTTTATGACATTAATTGGTTCTTTTTTACGAACATGGCGTAGGAATTCATTAGTTTAGCCGAATAATTTATTTTCATTTGGTGCAAAAAGGTAACACAAAGTTCTGTAAAAAAAAAAAACGTTCGATTTCTTCGATTTCAGTTACCATCCAATGGTGTTGTTTTATTATCCCAATGTCCCAAAGAAAATACGGCAAAAGTAGTCCTGGCCTAACCCTTATAGTGCTGGAACCGACTTCATGCTTATGCAAACAGGTTAGATCCAGACCGGCCGCCAAGTAATTTGGGGGCTGGTCTGTGATCTAATCTGTTTGCTACTCTGGGTATTTTATCTTAATAAAAAGTATGCAGATATTTAAGCTTTTTGAAAGCAGTGGACACAACAACTTCTTTTAGAAAATTATACAACATTCTAAGAGTTAAGGCCAGTCACATTCCAACGGATCGTGAATCACTTAGTTTTCATGCCACCCCTTTTCAATTAACCTTATTAACCTCATAGCGGGACAAATAAAACTGGTTATCCATCTTCAATTGGAGTTTAATGATGTTTCCAACACTACTCCTCCTGTTGTTTCAATTTAGATCAGTCACACATATCCATATGGGGGGAGGGGTTAACAACGAATGTTTTCGTGTGTTTTTGGTAAATCAGGATGTTGACAAGTTTTCTGAAGGCCCCATCATTCAACGCCAACGCTAATTTGAGTTTGTCATTTGAAATCTCGAATTTCCGAATTTGACCTTCAATTGTGAAAAGAACTATGATAGATGGCGCTTTTAAATTATCAACTCCTTTGTTTAGTCTAAAACCAACCATAACTCATCATTGTGTATAGAGTCGTTGATTGTTGTCATCAAATAATGAATTGTAACAGTCACCTAATTCTGAAGAATAATTCTGATAAACAAAGTTTCAAAGCGTTGCAAAGACATATCGCATCTAAACAATTCTTTCGTCAATTTTATATCCAATGTATTTCTCACAATTGCCTTGTCAAGACAATTCAAATCGGAATCTTTATTGTATTTTTCTATATTCGACACTCCTTATAATTAACAGAAATGGTTACCAAAAAAAAAAGACTTCCAAAGCGTTGATTGCATTAAGTTCTGGCTTAGGCATGTATGGCTTCCATAAAGCTGATGACGTACAAAAAATGTTTTAGAATTCCGAAAGCAAGATTCTGTCTTCCAGAAAGCAAACGAAGACAACATCTGTTACTGGTACATTTTGAGGATATCCGCCCATTGTTTTTCAGAAGTGGTCAATCATTAAAATTTGGTTTCGTTTTTGTCAAGCAACGATTTCTATTAATAAAAAAGTAAAAACAAATTATAAAAAAAGGTTGCACTGTGACGGTTTATCGCGGTAATGCCAATGCTATGTATCATTTACGCAAGAAATATTCACAAATCTGTTGGATAGTATTGGTGCAAAGTATTTGAACAATTAAGGCGTTTTAGCAATGGATATTGGACGCACAAGTAACCGTATAAAATATACAAAATTTGGTCCCGGGAACAGGGAGTGCTGGAAAACTTAAAATTTATTTACGTTTTGTTTTAAACATTGCTTTGGGCCTGAAACGTATCTTCACTGTATTGGTGACATCAAACACAGAATAGCACTTTCTAAATAAAGACTTTCCTCTCATCATTTTGAAATTGAATCGGGGCGGTTCAATAACACTCCGTAGAAAAAAGACTTTGCAAATTGTGCCCTCTAGATGTTATGGAAAATGAGCTCCATTGCTCAAGTATTTGTCTTAAATATCAAGACATTAGATGAAAGCTTATACCAGTGTTTTATTTGACATGGCCAAAACATAAAAAAAAATGAAAATGGTCGCCAGGAATTCAAGATTTGTCAAAAACTGGACAAAATCATTCACTCAGCAGTTGGGCCAAGGGTTCACTATATCATATAAAAGAAACCTTCAGTTTTAAGCTCGTGGATATGGCTGAGATTACGCAAATATTCTCCCTCGCCGATGAACTCAAAAAGTTCATCCTTCCGTTACACCCACACACACACACACACCCTCACGCACACACCCCACCCCATTCGTGAAACCGGAAAAAAAACATTCAATTCATCATTATATGTCAATGTAAAAGGGGTTCTAATGAATAATGATTCCCCAACCTACAAAGTGGTAAAATTTGAATACACTCGGTTTGTTTGGATGGTTCATCGCAATGTTTAGTTGGTTTTGCGGTTGCAGACCCTGTAATGCCGTTGCGCTTTACATTATAGAACCGATTGGCATGACACTTAGTCCATTATTGATTTGAATGTGTTAGTAACCCATTTCCTCTAACTACCCAAATATGGGATGACGTTAGTATGGTCTACTTCTAACACTTATAGTACTGGGTACCGTTTTACTAAACGATTAACGGAAAATATTTGCGTAAGTCATAACTGATACACATGTATAGTAACTTAAACGAAAACACAATATTGCAATGTTACACGTCATTGGAAGCGTCACGGAGAGACGATTCCAATGATGTGTGACTTTGCAATATTGCTTAACCAAATATTGATAAAAGAGGAACTGTTGTTTTAGACTTACGCAAGTCTTAAGCGTTAACTGTTTAGTAAAACGGTACCCTGGAACCGACTTAAAGCTTATGCAAACATGCTGGACTCAGGCCAGCCGCCAAGTAAATTAGCGGCTGGATTGTGATCTAGCCTGTTTGGAACTCTAAGTACCTTTCCTCAAGTAAGTTAAGCAGATATTTAAAGTTTTGGAAAGCAGACAACACAAAAATAAATTGTTAAGAAATTGCCCAGCATGTTAAGGGTAAGACATAATTTCTCCAGTATCAGGCCAATACTCACTATAACCCTTTCCCAAACAATAACGACATTTGACCACTTTGTTGCAGACAACTTAAGAAATCGTTGTTGGAAAAGGAGAAATTGCTTGTAACGAGCAATTTTTCCTTTTCCCACAATGTTTTCTGCCCCATCAGAAGATTAATTTCCAATTCTATCACATTTTGAAATGTCATCTGCAAACTCTATCAATTCATGAAAAATTGTTGTTTGGGAAAGGGTTGATAGAAGTACTGATACGACCAAGGTATTTATCCCTTTCAGAATGAATTATGCCCATTTTACGACTGTAACATTTACAAACAAGCATTTCATACACAATATTCACTTTAACTCAAAGCTGCATTGTTATGAATTTGACAATCAAAATGATTCTATTCAAATGTCAATTGGAAAGGGAAAGGGGTCTACAGAAATGAACAACGGGATTTCGTTACCATTGATTATAAATCAAGCACAGACTTTTAGAACTCCATTAGTTTTGGACTTTATCTTTACGTTTCATGACCATCAGACGTTTTTCGGGATTAGCCCTATTGAAGCAGCCAGCTGCCACCAATTCAGTTTATTCGCTTAGCCGATAAATGAACGAATCACGTGAAGTGAGGAATTTCGTAGGTTATTTCTTAAAAAAAGGGGGAGAAAGTTAATTTGAGCGATTTTCCCGTAAAAGTGCAACTAATTCATTGATAAATGTATCAGAAAGATATCATTTGAAATTATACTTCGATTTAAATTGTGAAATTAACTCTTAATTTAGATATATTCATTTTAAGACACATGATCCTATTGTTTATTACAGGACAAACCTGCCCAAGCATCCATTGCTTATTGTTTATAGCGCTGAAATAAGTAACACGAAACCCATCTCCGCGTGTGTTAAAATAACGATAGCGGTAGTTTTCTTGTTTTCTATGAAAGGAAGCCTCTCGGTTAGCTAACGGAATGTCGATTGTTCTACCCGCCTAATGAGAAATGAATAGAGGTTTCCCTGCACCTAGGACATCAAGATATATCTTTGAAACCGTTCGCGTTTTTGCTTGCTTTTGATTGTTGTTGTTGTTGTTGTTGCTGCTGCTGCTGCTGCTGTTGTTTTTGTTGTTGTTGTTGTTGTTGTTGTTGTTGTTGTTGTTGTTGTTGTTGTTGTTGTTGTTGTTGTTGTTATTGTTGTCGTCGTCGTCGTCGTCGTCGTCGTATTTTAAAACGTTGCATTCAAAATATTTAAATCTCAGAGGAGTTATAGACTGCCCTTTGTATATCTCGTGAAAAATAGTGGAGCCAGTAGATAGTTATATAAATAAAGACTGTCACCATATTCGGCACGTGACTCTTTAAAATACAATGCAAGTCGTCACGTGAAATGCATGCATAATGTCTATGAAAGAAAACAAACAATTCCTGCTATTTGTTTTCTATGCTGAAGATGCTAATAGGATTCGAAATAGTGTCTGGTATGTACGTGTCTCGTTTTTACCAGATTTCAAAGTGTCTTAGGATGCTGATATCTTAAACATATCGAAATAAAAATCAATCAGAACAAAACAAAAGTTAAAACCTTGAATAGCTTTGGTTTGTTCGGAAACTTGCCGAAGTTCATTCCGACAATTAACCTAAAGTCAAGGGCAATGTAGCGTAGCGGAAAGAAAACGCTATGAGGAGTTTGGTATTTTACAATCTGAACTCATTGGATTTATCCAGGCCATGGAAAAGCCCGAGTTGTTACGCTTGAGGTCGGTGTTCGATTTCTTGACCGTGTCAAACAAAATACTAACCAACTCTGTAGAAATTAATTCCCTCAATGGGGATGAAACGCCTCTACCATGACGTTCGTTGTTTTGGATCCGTGAAACGCCGTAATATAAGTGGAAGGCTGCTCTAAATGCTGAGATGAAATCTAAAATAACAAATCATTGACAATGCAGTGTAAACATGGAAACATTGGATTCGGTTAATAACGTACTTAGAATGCACACTCCTTTATATCTCCAATGCTATTATTTCCGTGTTTCATTAAGCCCTTCGTTTCTTTATATGTGGTGGTTTATTCATTCATTTGGTAAAACCAGGAAGTGTAATGATTTTAACAAAACAAGTTGTTATTCCGTTTGGAATGGTTAACAGGAAATTTAATAGATATAAAAATGAAAAAAAAAGGTGATAAGCTCATTGGACCAACGTGACATTGGTACACACTCACCTTTTCACTCAATTGTTGACGCTTATCATTTACAAAATACTTTTGGTCTATAATACGGACTGACTATGTTAACCGAAGTTGTTATAAAACAGATTTTGTAATGAATCACTCTAAATCAGTCCTTAGTAGGAAAGAAACAAACAACTTAGTAAAAGGATTAGTCTTTTCAAATGCCACAACGGTTCAATGACTCTATAAGGAAATTTATTAGATTTTAGATTTTATTACATTTCCTACTGACTATGTCAACCAAAATTGTAATAAAACAGGTTTTGCTTTTAGCATTACATTTCCTGCTTTTATGACATTTCCGGATGATGCAAAGCATATTTTCTCGGCGAAGCTCATCCTTTCAAGACCTTCTGTGGTGAGACACATTCACATTTCATTAGGTCCAGGTACACTGATTTATAGTGTCTGCTTCTTACACCCGAGGTCCCGGGTTCGATCCTTGTAAGCGGCAATGTACAAATAACAGGACCAACCAACCTGTCGGTGCGACTGCTCATAAATTATTCAGGGAGAAGTCACAGTATAAGTTTCATGCTTTCGTCACCATCGACGCAAAATGAATAATTTTGAATAAAAGGATGAAGCATGATGGCTGCATCATTGAAGTTCTCATTCAGGTCCGCCATTAATTCGGTTGCTAATGTAACAACCCGTCCATCATAATTACCGGCGCACTATGACAGAGAAGACACTCCGTAAATAAAGTTAGGCGGACCGTGATTGTATTATCGTCCATAATAAACTGTAATGCAGTCATCATGACAAGAAGGTTATCCTGTTTGTCCACGGACAATGGAAGATGGCCACTTTTGTAAAGATTTTCTTATTTTAGCGGCGGATAAGGTTGCCATGACTTTTTCCTACATATTTTCACACAACAAGCTTTGTAAAGTACTGTGACAAATATAGAAGTTGTCCTTTACAATCAGAATGGTTATTTCTCATCATTGTTCCATCCAAAAATATATATTAGGGAAATATGATATTTCAACACGCTTTATCATTCTGGTTACACTTCTAATTTGGTCAGTTTTATGGTTTAAGATGAGTGTGTGGGTTGTCTCGATTCTTAAGGAAAAGGACATTGCCATCCTTATGTTACATGTATCATAGACATTTGACCTGCCAGCATTAGATGCGGTAGCATAGAGTAAATGGTCAAACGTTGTTTTTTACGAATGTTAATGCAACCGGAATTCTTTCAGTTGTCTAATTTGTACTCTACCACAACATGATTCGGAACTAAAGATTTGACTTATTGTGGGAAGGTAGAAAGGTTTTTTTCAAAGCAATTGTGTTTAGCACTGTTGATGAAATGTCAGAATGAGAGACAAGTGCTTTCCCCGCCATGAGGTTTTGGATAAATAGTTTAAAGTAAGGCTCATTTATAACCCAGACCTTTGGAATATCATTGGCTCTCAACCTGTTGAAATAAAGTGGGGTCAAATTCACCTTACGTTGACCTTTATGCAAGAATAAATCAGATTTGGATAACTCGGTATAAATCAATGATCGCCAATAGATCGCATATTGTACTAACCGTGTGTGTTCTGCAAATGACTGACGAACAGTCCCGAAGATACATATAGAAACCACAAAGTGGTAATGAACGTAAGGTGATATTGTTCGAACTAAATAATGCTTTCGATGCATATCTGACACGTTTTTTTCAAAACCAATTTTCAAACCCATCGGCATTCTGTCGATCAGGCGAACGAATACCTCTCATAAAAAGACCGGTCACCGAATTTTGAACTCACGCGTACAAGAGCTATTTGACTTCAAGTTTTAAGCTCTAATCAATAAGTCACAGAACTCTATAGTCACTCCTATTTTAACCTGTTCAGCAATATAAAAAACAAATAGCCTAATTTAATTCATTAGAAAAATATATTTTAAAATATTGTTGAAGACGGCTTTTAAATCAATTCATATTTTTGTCAATCAATCAAACAATCATGCGGTAGAAAAAAACTTATATTTTGTAATTTACAGTGATAATAAGGGAAATCGATTTCATGTTTTACGCCATTGAACAATCGGAACTACTTGGGTATTTCCGTGAGCTGTGAAATACACCTCGGATATCATTCGGAACACCTCGGCCATTTCTTAAAATAACCTCGGAGGTAATGGGGAGCCATTTTTGAAAGTAGGTCAGCAACGAAGGGCATGTCCGTTTGCAATCGATCTACTCGGAAATCCCGGGGATTGCCGAAAAGAGCCGATAGACAAAATATGAAACAAAGATGTGTTGATTTGATCATCTTTAATGAAAAGGGTAATAAAAACCTTCACTTGTGATATATAACCAATTTGTGTGTATATAAATACATATTTAGTGCCTGTGTGCATTTTGCGTTATCCGCCGGAAATAAGGCGAATTACCCCAGGATTTCTGGTGTATTCATGTACTGCTTACGAGGTTTATCTACCGACTTGTTACAGGGATTGCCGAGTAGATACGATTGCTCGGATATAAGTGTAGGGTTACAATTTTTCGGGTAAATCGGCCCCGGCGTATAACACCTTATTATCTATGCGTCTTCTTTAAGTAGTTTAATGTGTATCAAAAATTGCTCGCTAGGTTTGTTTTCTGTTTGGTCTTTTTCATAAAGCTAGTCTCAAGCCAGTGAATCTCCACCTATGAGACGGACGCTTTAGCATAATTGTAAATTATGATTTATAATTATAATTTATTAATTATAATAGCAAAATAACGTTTACTGCTACACATTTACGACTTTCCTCGTATGTAAGTATGTTTGACGTACCTGTTGCAAAATACTAAAGAAACCATCTCGACAAAATGAGAAAATGCTCATCATAGGGACGTTTTTTGCTCTTTATATGTTATGTACACAATTTTAAGATAATTCGTATGATTTATCATAGCAGTTTTCGAAAAAGTGCGTTTTGCTATATATCTATTTCAAAACTCACTCTACTGCAAACGTGTTTGTTACATAGCAGCAATATAATAGTAATTAATGACACTGATCTTTTCTGGCTTGCTTTGCTGGAAGGCAGCCTAAGTGGTTTGTCATCTGTCTCAGGAGAGACGAACGGGAGGATTGATAGATGATCCTACACATTACAAAACAATAACGACATTTGACCAGTTTGTTGTAGACGACTCTGAAAACATTGTTGGAAAATATCGTAGCGATCAATTACTCCTTTTCCCACAATGTTTCTGCCCTATCCGAAGGTTATTTTTCAATTGCATCTCATCTTGGAATGTCGTCTGTAAACTCTTTCAATTTGGGGCAGTCGAAAATTTGGCGTTTGGTAAAAGGTTAAACCGATCCGCGCTATTGAAATTAGTGAGTGGTTCAAGGATAAAAGTATCAAAATTCATAAACAAAATGAACGTCTTTGTTATAAAAAACAATGAAGGCATTAATCAGTATAATTCATTATTTCTTTTAAGTGATGAGGAATTGACTAATTCAAATTTTTATTCCATTAGATTTACGAGATTTCTACAGAAGACCGTTAGGATATTACGGGCCTTGATTCTATTATAAACGTGTGTGGTTTTAGACGTTCACCAAAAACTTTCCCCAGTTAGACGATCAATAGTATGTGGTCCTTCAGAAAGATTTCTGTTTATATGTAAAATTACCTGGCTTCAATTGATTACTTTAATTGATGTAAACGAACAAGGGTTTCTCAATTGTTCTTTGAAAAGCTTTCGTACTGTTATTATAAAATAAAATGCGAACCTAACGTCAGCACATTCATCAATATCTAAATCAATCAATCAATCAGTTGACTTGCCTGTGATCGTATAAGAAGAAGTAACGAGAAAGGTAGCAGTATTAGTTGCGGTGATGGAAAATGGGACTAGAATAGTTGCGTGGAAATCGTTTGCCTCTTTCTCCCTTATTAAGGGATTTATTAGCTTATTGTGACTAAAGCCGGTCTATATTTCGAGGAGACCAGCCTCCATGTCCGAATTTGAAAAAATAATGCATTTCCCACAACACCAGATAACAGTCTGACAAGTGGGCGCCGCGCACGGCCTTTTAACCACCATGGAATCCCATGGAAAATTCTAGATCTTCCAAGTATGGAGATGTGCTTTGAGGTTCTACACGAACATGTTTTTGTTGTGATTCAAAGAAAGTAGTCCTGGTTGATATTCTTGTTCATGGCTTATATAAACCCCGCATTCAGAGTTGCAGTTCACTATATTTACACAACATACCTTTTTTTATTTTTTATTTTATTTCCAGTAGTTTTACAGTTAATTAAAAACACAAAATATACAAGTTATGGTAAATCGGTCTGGCCCCAAGTTCTTACAACATTAGATTTTGCCATTATCTTTTGGAAGTCTGACTTAAAGATAGGTCCTTATTCGTACTTCAGATCATACATAATGGTACTTGACAAAGGAAAGGAAGACGTTATTCAAAGCTTTTGGTACGGCTATTTGGAGATAATTTATAAAAAAAAAATCAGTTGGCAAGACATGTGAGTTGAGTAGGGGAAGGGGAGGGGGAGAGAGAAAAGTAAGTCGGTTTGAAAAAATGGTTAAAAAGAGAAGAAAATAAGATTTGGGAGTTTTACTAAACAGTTTATGCTTAAGATTTGCGTAAGTCTAAAACAACAATTCCTCTTATTTCAATATTGGACGAAGCAATATTGCAAAGTGACACATCATTGGAATCGTCTCTCCGAGCTGCTTCTAATGAAGTGCCACATTGCAACATTGTACTTTCATTGAAGATACTATCCATGTTGATCAATTATGACTTACGCAAATATTTTCCCTAAGTTGTTTAGTAAAACGGTACCCAGTTGTATATCAGGTATTTAGATGAATTGTTGAATCTACAAGAATTAATATAAGACTGAACTGCTAGAAATATCTTTGAATTGTTCTGTAGGGTAACTGTATGTGACCCGAACAATAACTGATAGGTGCTGAGAGGATGGAACTTTGTGAGATATTTGATAAACTGCATAGACTTATCTCCATATAATGTGCATTAGAATAGAAACTGACGGTTTTGTGTTTTTTTACATCCCTGTTCCTCTGCGAAAGAGCCTTTTGATTATCAAGAGCAATGATTCACTGATTTTTGTTCACAGCAGATAAGTTTTATTCGGATCAAAATGATATTCATATAGTAAAATTCCGCAACACAAATGGGTCGAATGATCTTTTTTCTTTTTTGGGGGGTCTTATTATAGTCGTATATGTAGCAGATTTTAATGATAAGTGAATTTATATCCGAATAAGGGATTTATATTGAAAGCTCTGATATCTGGAACGACAATAACAGATATACATTAAGGACGATATCTATTGTTTTGGACGCATGTAAAATGTTAAAAAAGACTGTTCATATATGCATGTTGTTGAATGTGGACCGTAGATATTGAATACTTAATAAAATGTTCAATGTTTAAAGCGAAAATAACTAATGTTTAGTGGCACTTGTGTTGTACTATCTAGTAAGAGTCGTCGTCCATTTTCTATCCCATTAAGACAGTTTAATTCGACTCATGGCAAAACGTATGGCGTCTTAATTCAAACGCAATTTAATGGTTGCCAACTGCATTCCTTGAGTCAAATCGAGCGTACATTTCCTGCTTCATAAATAACCAAATTCATTCCCATAGGTACTGTAAAATTCAAAGGAAAACGTTGTGAAAAAAAGAGAAATTTTTCAAAACGAGTAATATTTCTTTTTCACGATGTCGTCCTATCTATATCATAAGTAAAAGTTATGTACGTACTTTATTAATGATGTCTATTGTTGGTTCCAGTATGGAACGAGATCAGATTTCTTTATGAAGGAAATCGTCTAAACTAAAACAATGCATTAATCAAATATCAGGGAATTTGCGTGCAAAACACCGAAGTATTGAAGAAAATAATGGTTATGTTAGGAAAGTCGCCAAAATAAGCGGGCACTGTCTAAACGTAACACATTTCTAAATCTCAGTGGTAATTAGACTTCGGAACTACTTTGCAATTTTCTGGAGGATATTAATGTCTTATTCCAGACAGATTGCATTTCCAATTGTCTTAAACGCACCTGTAATCGGGATTGAAGGAATTAACTTTGCTAAAAAGAAGAACAAAATTGTTGTCTTAAGTTGCTTCTAATTCGGACGCCGTACGTAGGTTTGAGATCGGACAATTCTCATTTCTCTTTTCACTTTCCGGTAGAGGCTCTGTTATTCGTCGTGGAATGATCAAGGACACGGAATAAATTCCTTATCCGATTACACTTAAGACCTTAATGCACAGGGGTTTGCACTGTATATAAATGCGGTCGTGTAGCTGTAAGCGACGTGGATTTTAGCTTGGACAACTTGGTTCGATTCACGATAGCCGCTTATGGTTTCCCTTTGACGTTTTATCTGAGGATGGGGTTTTTCCTAGCCTAGCATTTGTCGATTACCCTGTTGTACATAATGCTCTAGAAAGGTCCCTGTATATGAGCCCGATGGTGTAGTTGTAAGCGGTGTGTACTCAATCTTGGACAAATATGTTATAATCCAACGCCTTCGTTATATATCTTAAAGATTTCCTGTGCATGACATTATTTACTAGTAAAGTTGTTTCAGATAACCCTGGCAACCATAATGCTCCAGATAGCACTGTATATAAATGAGGTGGTATAGTTGTAAGCGAAGTGTACTTAATTTTGTACCAATTTTGTACTCGGTACCATTCCAAGTAACGCCTTCGTTATCAAAATTTAAGAATTCCGGTTCAGGAAATTATTTACTAATATGAACAAAGGCATTGCCTCTAGACCGCTCTCTCAACTCATTGTTATGGATTTTGCATGAAACTTGCATACTGAATATGCTTTTCAATCTAAATTCAAAGTACAACTTTGTGGAAATAAAAGAATTAGCTTACTAAGGGGGGCAAATACTCATTTTATCACAGAGCTGTCATCTTTGTCACATTTAGATAGGTCTCAGTAAAAGGGCAAGTCTCCTGGTAGACTTTTTTGATGGACTATGTTCTATATGGGTATTAGTTAACCCTTTCCCAAACAGTAACGACATTTGACGACTTTGTTGCAGACTACTTTAGAAAACATTGTGGGAAAAGGAGAAATTGTTCGTAACGAGCGAGTCTTCCTTTTCCCACAAGGTTTTCTGCTCTTTCCGAATAATATTGTTCAATTTCATCACATTTTGAAATATCGTCTGCAAACTCTGTCAATTTGTTTTTTGGGAAAGGTTAAAGCTTGCTTGGGCTGTGTATGAGGGCCTTTCATCAATAATGAGTCATTCATCATGTAAGGACAAACTACTCATGCAATGACAGAACCACCAAACTATAATTTTTGAACCACAAGTCTGTTTCTGCTTGAAATCATAGAATTTTCTTCACAAAATCATGTGTTGTAGGTACTGGTTTAAATCATCATGAGAAAAAAACAACATGTCATTTAATGATGAAGAAGGGTCAGTTGGATTAATAGTTTCAGATGATGTTCAACAACATACTCATCTACATGCTTTGGGACTTACCAAATTACATCAAATAGAAAGCCAATCAGGTCTTTGTTTGAATGGTTCTTTATTGTTCAATATAGATAAGAAAATCACAGAGATTGCTTTGCTGATCTACAAAAGGTCATTCAATAACAACAAAAAGCTTTGTTGTAGCCAAAAGGTATTTCGTTTAACTTTAAAATAAAAAAAATCCTTAATTTTTCATAAACCTTTGTTAACACATGAAACACTGCTTTTTTATATGTTTTTATCTATTAAAGAACTTAAAAAAAAGTTCTGTATGCAATAAATGATTAATGAAATGAAGTTAAAAGACATAAGTGATCAGCAGACAGCATTAGTTAATGTATTCTAATTCCTTGCTTTAACAATTTGGTTGAAAAAACAAAGTCACAGCTTAGTTTTAGCACATTAGCTTCATTCTTGACATCAACAGTTCCCTGACCTTCATTGTTTGAATAGAAAAACACTTCTGAGAGTTGGAAAAATATGACAGAAACATTTGTGTTCAACTTCTTCAAATAAAAGAAATAACAAATACTCTATGATATACAAAGTAGCCATTTTCTTTTACAAAATGTTTCAAATTTAAAGCAATAACAGGTATTAATTAGTTTCTTTTTCCAATGAATTAAAGCAATTGTGACAAGGAAAATGTTCTCTCTGAGCCTGTTTCCCCTTGTCATAATAAGTTTCAAAATTTTGTGGTAAATCAAAGGAAAAATAATTATTCAACATTGATGTATGCAAATTAAACTCTCATCTTTTTTCCCTTCATACTCATGCAATAATTAGAAAAGAAATTCAAGTAATGACTCAAGTTACTGTCTTCCTCTGGTCTGCTGCAGGCTTACTAAGCAGTTTTAACATAATATGATAATGCTTTTTGTCTCAATAATTTGATTGAGTTGTGTTTTTTTAAGGCTTCTTGAAAGAAAGAAAAAATGAGACATGTGACAGTGTTGTCATTATAGAATATTTCATAGTCCTTCTCAATTTTTTCTATATTATTGTCCTTTGATGTCCATAACATATGATATATCATTGTTAATGTTATTTTTTCTTCATGAAATAAGTCTTTTGAAAAGAAAACTAAACTTTAAGACTATCCACTGATCAAACATGAAGATTTAAGGTATCTCCTTGTAAATCTTCATCTGTTTTTTTTTATTATATCCACATCACTGAATGTTCTGTTGCTGTTACACCTTCCTTACTCTGCCAGTTAGTCATCAGATTTGGCTGTTAAAAGAGAAAAATAAAAAATTTAAATCTTTTGGCAATACTGGCCACATTAAACTGACTTATAATTTTTAATTGGTAACAATGGAAATAATTCATTCCTGATGGTAATCAATTGAAGCAGTTTACTGACAGAATAAAAAAAGAGCTGATTGGTGATAAAAAAAAATCTATAGTCCAACCTGTCTTGACTTATTTTGGTTTCATTCTCATTCTAACCAAGGTTTTTGAAAAAGAAAAGAGAAAGAGTTATTTACAAATTGTGAGCAACACCAAATTCATCAACATTTCTGGATCATACAAAAATGTTAAAATTAAAGAAAAAAACAAACTTCCACATTAAAGAGAATTGCTTCTTTGCTATATTACATTAATAAGTTACCTTCAATCTTTATGACAATTATGTTTGTTTATTCAAAGGGGAGAGAAAGAATATACATGTTTAGACATATACTTACTTGTATTATGAAACAGAATCAATGTTTATGCAGGGCTGCATCTTTTCTTTAGAATTGACATATTTCCAACCATCATACATTCTGTAATATAAAGAAAAAACAACTAAGGGATCTATTACCATAAACCTTTAGGACAAAATTCTCACTTGCAAGAACAATTCAATGTTTTGGAATTATATCATCACTGGACGAAACGAATAAAATAAAATACTGCCATATAAGGTGACATACATAACCAAATACTTAAAACATAGGTGTAGGAGCGTTTTCAATATTGGGGGGGCCAACTTCAGATGAGGGCCCATCTAAGAATAAATGTTCCTAAACTTTTTCATGGCTATTCACGCATTTACAAATTCAATAACATTATAAGAATAACAAGAAAGCGTATGAAAATGTGTATCTTAAATAAAAAAAAAAATAATAATAAAAGGATATGCCAGGTCTCGATCTCACGCGGAAATCAAATGCATTGATCTAAACAAAAGGTGCAGCGGCCAGACTGTCACAGCCATGATGCATTCAACTCGTTTTAGATTAATTTTCAAGCATTAGGTAACAATTGAAGACAATATTGAGTCTGACCCCTTTAGGTAACAATTGAAGACAATATTGAGTCTGACTCCTTAGAACACGTTTTACACCACTGTTTTCGTCAATCTAGACTTCCCGGGTATTTCAGTGAGCTGAGTTTTCATTTGATAAACCAGATGTGTTTAGATTGCCATTTGCAATGATGACGTCAAAAAGATTTTTGTTATAATGCGTAACAAAAGGCGAATTGGTGTAAGATAAAGCACAAAAAAACACATTTATTCTGCTGTTAAATTTTGTTTCTTTCATATTTCTTTTCAAATATCTTCATTTGCCATTGTGAATATTGGGGGGGGGGGGCAAAGTATACTCTGCCCCCCCCCCGTGTGGATATTGCTGGCCCCCAGCTCCTACGCCTATGTAAAAGGGTATTTCACTTTTGGAAAAGGAAATTCATGCTGTTATTGTTACTTAAAATATCGCCCCATAATTGAATTATTGAATTGCTATTGAATTGTCAAGAAGGTACCTTGTACTCAATTTAAAAGCTCCAACAATAACAAATAATCCATATCAGCAACTGACGAGTTGATATCGTTGCTTTATTGGTCAGCAAAATAGTGTATTCCATCTACAACACGATGTGTACCTAATGCTTTCCATACACACCGCAAAAATGACATAGACCGTCTACATAAACATTAGATTATGCCTAACTGCAGGGTGTATTCACCGAATCGATAGGTGAACACTTATTTCACCGGGCAACACACATTTTCTAGCCAAGTACTGCAGGGAGCATGTACTGTAATACTAAAAAATGAATGCTGTAGTTCTACTTAAAAGGAAGAAGTTTTTTCAGATGGATGTTTGTTTAGAGGAAGCATCTTCAGCGAGGCGTGACGAGGGCTCGCCTTCTCGATTTTTCTACGACGAATTTTGGTGAAAATGGTCTATTTAGATATACTGTTTTATAACGAAATGAAAGAGTACAAAAAGTTCTCTTACCTACAACCCGCGATTCGTTTTCCTTTCAAGGAGTTGAACACTGTGTCCAATTTAAAGTTTGAAGCGATGGCGCCGATCCTGTTGTTCGTGTTTTGTTTTTCGATAGAATGGTTTACGGTTCATTCATGATTGGCGGAAATAAACTCAATGAGCGGCACAATCTGAACACATCGGGTTTATCCAATAGAAAACACCTCTGAAATAATAGGGATGACGCCATATTGTTTCCCGCGAGAATGACGTCACTTTCTTTCGTTTCTAAAAATAGATCTTGAATGTAAAATCCAAAAAGTCGTTTAAGTTGATTGAGGAAACAAGTATACATGTCACAACAACAAGTTCGCCATTTGGTATGAGTTACTGATCAAAAGTGATTAAAAAGGATGTCCAACACTTCCATACACATTGAACTACTTAACATGCACGCTTAGAAAAGGTGTTCATTGGCGGATGCCGATTTACCCGAAAAATTGTAACCCTACACTTATATCCGAGGTGTATTTCACAGCTTACGGAAATACCCGAGTAGTTCCGATTGTGAGCGGCAATGAATTTATGTAAAACCAGTCCATTCCATAAAGCCGGAAACACCCGAAGCAAACCCGAGTTTTCTCTTTACAAGGAATGGTTCACTATTGGTAGATATATTGGTAGATAAAGGTAATGCTTGAAAATAAATTTAAATAGAACCAGTCCATTCCGTAAAGCCGGAAACACCCGAAGCGAACCCGAGTTTTCTCCTTTAGATAAACCGGAAACCACCTGTTTTTTGGCTAATGGTATACCCGGTGTTAACATAACTTGTTACTCGTACGTATGTTACCGTTATCCGCTCTCCGAGCGCTGCGCGCTCTGAGAGAGCGGTATTAAAGAAGTTTTTGATAACCCTTAAAACCATAATAATCCAGATAACACTGTTTATAAATGCGGTTGAATATTTGTAAATGAGGAGGACTTGAGCTTCAACAACTGATTCATTTCCCGAAGCGATTTAGTTATTCGTCACCAATCATCAGAGTGCATAGGTCATACGACTGTTACTTTTGAGATATTAAATTCCCATTGACTCCGATATAAATCCAAGTATTTTCCAGGCTCTGCTGAGTGAAGAATAGTGTTTTCTACCCTTAGCTATGTACAGAAACATCAAGTCGGTTCATTAAACTCAATGTTGTCTACGGAGCAAAGAGTACTAGTGCCAACTTAAAATCAGTGCACAAGCTGTCAAATCTGGCCGAGATACTAGCATTTGTGTTCATACATCCCAGACAAAAAGTCCTTCAACATAACTTTGAGAGCATTGCAGGACTATTAGCTATACCGGAAAACATTAGTGTTCTATAAACTTAGTTGTTACTTGCAAACTTATGCCCCATTAGTCGAAAATTAAAATCTCTAAATGGTATAATTTTTACTACGACCCGGAAGTTCTCTTTAACAGGTGCGAAACCATAAGATGAATTCCTCGACTAGCAGTAATCGATTGCCTTGGAGACTATACCGCTCCAGAGTATGTATTTTATACTAAGGGAAGAAGAATGCCAACAGAAGCTCCCGTACAAAACGGGTTACCTGTTTATTAACAGTTTTGAGACTCTTCTTAAGTAGGATTGCAATATGTATCCAATTAAAGCACGGTTCACCATGGTAACCGTGGTACCTTAACAATAGGGCAATATTGCATGTCATTGGAAGCGTCTCCGAGGGACGTTTCCAATGACGTGTTACTTTGCAATATTGCTCTTTTTCAATAAATGCATGAGTTGAAATGTTGAATTTGACATTTGCAAATTTTTAATAACGTGTTTGGGTCCTGTTCCCTTTTATAGACTGATACCATGGCCAAATGCAATAATTCTGAAATCGTTTCTTTTCATTCATACTTTCTCCCCCTTTAATATTTACCGAAAGTGTCCATGGCCGAATGCAATATTCTCAAATAATTTCTAACCTCACCTACTTTTTCCTCTTTAATCATTACAGACAGTATCCGTGGCCGTATCCGTGCTAACACTCGGCGCCATTGCCATCGAGCGGTACTTCGCCATCTGTCACCCGCTGAAGGCGCGCTTCACCGTGGTAACCGTGGTGGCCTTCATTGCCGCCATCTGGATGGTATCATTCTTGGTGGCGCTACCGGAACTGCTGTACCAGGGCCTCCAGTACACACTTCCGGAACACGTGACCCCACATCTACAGTACTGTAAACTGGGCCTTGAGCCGGATCAGCTGAAGTCCTACCAGATTTTCCTGATGGTCGGCCTTTATGATGTGCCCATGTGTCTTATGTTCTTCGCCCATACGACGATATCCAAGCGTCTCTGGAAAGACACGTTTGCCGTGCCCACCAACTCCGATGAAAGCGGTCAGTAGAGATTTTATATAATATATAATATATATCGAGCTTGGTAGGGTTGTACTTAACGACTTTGGAAAATATTTGCGTTTGCTAGAACTGATATTCATCGGCACTATCGTCATATCATCTTATTATCTTCAAATAAAAGTACAATATTGCAATGTGACAAGTTATTGGAAGCGTTTCGTCTCTTTTGCAATAATATTGTTTTAGTTAAAAAATAATTCAACGAAGATGTTGTTTTGGTATTGTGAAAATTCTTAACATAAGGTGTTTAGCAAAACACTACCTTGGTTCTTACTTCTTTGTACTTTTACTCAAATTCTAATGAAAGTTGTGAGTAGAAATTGTTTATACTGAAGTTGGTAGGGTTGTAATCTAACTACTTGAGGAAAATGTTTGCGTAAGCCAAAACCGATACACGTGGGGTATTATCTCAAACAAAAGTACACTCCTGCAATTTTAAAAGTTATTGAAAGCGCCTCGGAGACACAATTCCTATGATATGTTTCTTTGCAATATTGTTTTGTTAAAAAAAAGAAATTAAAGGAGACGTTGTTTTGATCTAGTGTACATTCTTAACATAAGGTGTTTAGCAAAATGCTACCTTGGTTCTGTGTTCTTGGAAAATTACTTCTCTGTGAGTAGAAATTATTTATACTGAGCTTAGTTGGGTTGTACTTGTTGACTTGAGGAAACTGATTGCGAAAGACAAAACCAATATACGTGGGTATTATCTTAAACAAAAGTACAATCTTGCCATTTCAAACGTTATTGAAAGTGCCTCGAAGAAAAGTTTCCAATGACGTGTTAGTTTGATATATTTTTTGTTCAATAAAAGGAAGTTGAAGGAGATGTTATTATGAACTTGTGCTAATTGTTGGTATAAGGTGTTTAGCAAAATGCAACCTTGGGTCCGTGTTCTCTGAAAATTCAATTTTTTAACTTTAACTTAAACTCTGATGAAGGTGGTGAGTAGAGATTATATATACCGAGCTTGGTAGGGTTGTACTGAACGACTTGAGGAAATCGTTTGCGAAAGACAAACCGTTACATGTGGGTACTATCTTAAACAAAAGTACATACAATTCTGCATTTTTAAATGTTATTGAAATGGTCTCGGAGATAATTTCCAATGCCTTGGGTTTTTCTTTCTTTTTTTTTTTAAATAAAAAAAACAAACGAGAAGGATTGTTGAATTGGACTCTTGATATTTCTTAGGATGACGTGTTTGATAAAACGCTTTCCTGGACCCGTAATCTCAAACACTTTTACTTAGAAACATTTAACGTACTCAGCTGAGTGGGGGAAATGATTCATGTTCTTGACGTCAGTAAGCATTTGTCACGTCACTTGTAAAAGCGTTCAGGTTTACTCAAAATCATGACATAATCTTACGTTTGAGCAAAAAGGCTAAGTATGAGTTAATTTCTAGTTCGCTTCTTAACTTCGTAATTTTACGTATATTCAAAATCGAGCAATGCATTTGATTTTAGGCAAGATAAAGCCACTCGAGTACGTTTCTAGAACACGGACCCCGAACCTGAGGTGTCGTAATATTATTTGTCAATCGTTAATCGGTTTCTCGGCAGGGAACGTTAGATTATCGTGTCGCATTTAGTAGAGATAGTGTACCCTGAAGAAAATCGAAAAACATCAAAACAACACACTGAAAGGCAGAATATAATTAAAACATACAATACTTCATTTTCCACGATGATTTATTATCAATGTGATAAGTTAACCCTTTCCCAAACAACAAATTTTCTATTGTCCCAAATTGAAAGAGTTTGTAGACGCCATTTCAAAATGTGACGAAATTGGAAAATAATCTTCTGATAGGCCTGAAAACATTGTGGGGAAAGGAGAAATTGCTCGTCACGAGCAATTTCCCCTTTTCCCTCAATGTTTTCTAAAGTCGTCCGCACATAGTGGTCAAATGTCGTTATTGTTTTGGAAAGGGTTAATCTTATTGTATATACTTAATTTATACCATCTTTTGTTAAATAAAGTCTTGATCAATCACGGATTTTGTTGTTGAAGGAAATTCGTTTAACGCTTTACCACCTACAGACGACATTTCCCTATTTGAAGAAGACGACTGAAGAAAAGATTTGTAAACATGTAATATCTTTTCAGTTCTGTTGTTGTGATTTGTGAATAGATTGAAAAAGAATTGTGGAAAAGGGAGAAAATGCTTTTTGAAAGTCATCTGCAACAAGACGCAAACATGTCGTATTATATGGCAATGTGTTAAACTAAAACAATGCGTTAATTAGATATTGGGCAATTCGTGACAAATACCGACGTCTCGAAAAGCATTAATCGAAAGCAAATCGAAAAACAAAATCATCACCCTGCGAAGATTTTGTAATGTTTTCTTCCCCTTATGCAACGTACAGTTGAGTTTTGTAAATATACATAGTTGTGTCCCTCTAGCGCTCTAGCTTGATATGTGCTTACGGTTAAGAGAGAAGGAGAATTATTCATTATGTATAAAACAGAAGGCAAATTTTCTACCTCAAATCCAAAAGACAGTTAACATAGTGAAAAGAACATTGAAGAAATGAACTTAAGCATAATGGAAATACCATTAAACCACAAACCTAACAAGTAGACAATATATGACATAAACCATTTCCTGAAGTATAAGATAGTAATTACCAAAACCAATTATTCACATCTGCCACACTGGGCGGCCAACCAAACCGCCAGGAGTACAATGTACACGACGCCCAGAGAGAAGACCCCTATATTACCCACCGGAAGCGAGTGATGTTTCCTGCTTTCGTCTTAGAAATCAACTCAATACATGAACTTTATCAACGTATATGCATCAGCTAGATAACCCGTTCTTGGCTTGAAGATAACCTTGATGACAAATTGTTAAATTTGATGGGTCCGAAATGTTGGATAAAATATTTGAAAAAGTCGAAATCAGAATCCGACTTATAGACCTGTTATAAAAGTCAATGACGTAAAAGTTAACCAATTTCCAACTGAGATAAGCTATGTTTCAGCATCCTAATTAACATTGTGATCTGAAATGGGCATTTACCATTCTGAAAGAAGTTTAGTTGATTTTGCTCTAAAACTTGACTAACCTGTAGTTTTTATAGCTAAGTTTGGTCTTGAATCACTGATACTATCAAAAGCAGCGTTTTTGCATAAATGTATCATTGCTGTCGGTTCATAATTAAACATTATACCATCATTCATTCTCATTGGTTGATTTAGTTTAGCATTCCTTCGTTCGTTTATTAAGCATGTATAGATTCATTCAACAGTACGTTTATTCACCCATTCATTAATGTAGTTCTCCATACATTCAGTCATTCAGTCAAACATTCAATCATTCGATAAATCATGCATTAGAAATAGGAGTTTGCATTCGATGTATTGTGTTGATATTGGTTAAAGTGAGATACTTATAATTTTGTAATATCGATACACGATATTTTTCGTAATATACCTTACTTTCCTTTTCATTTGTCATTTATGTCCACTATGGTTATCTTGAATACATTCACCAACATTCGGTTTCAATTTACGGCTTCATTAACCAAGCGTTTCCATTGGGGACGGTACGGTCAAAGAACCTCTCGCAAAGTACCGTTGACTTGACGAGAGTTGGACTTGATAACAGATGATGGTGGATGATAATGTTTCCCTATAGTATACAATAAAGAGTCTTTCCGAAGTTGAAACTCTGATACGATGTAGACACCAATCTGCCAACGTCTTTAATCCCTTTAGACTCTTGATTGTCGAGGACATTTGACAATGGGTAGAATGTCAGTCATAAGGCAGGAGGGTCGTAGGTACGAATTCCGTGAGCAATGGGATCCATCTTGCAACATCTTCATCAATTATTGTTCAGTTTTAGACAGGTACTATAGACAAAATACAGAACAGTAACCAGAACAAACGTCGCTATATCACATAATGCACCTCTTGCTGTAATAAGAATGTACTCAATGTGTGAGGAAAATGAAGGCACACCCTTTATATCGTTTCTATATGCTAAACAAGCTTTTGACAGGGTTCGACACAATGGTTAATTTTTCAAATTAATAGAAAATGGTGTAAACAGTCAAATCATTAAACCAATCCGTCGTATGTACAGCTCAATATGTGTAGGGCTTAATATATGAACAGCTTTTTGTATATACAGCTAAGTATATACTCAGCTCAATGTATGTAAAGCTCAATGTATGCCATTGTACGGTTTGAATTTTCAGTTTCCTCTCTGCAGACTTCTCGAAGCAGGGATGGGGATGAATTTCACAGATGTTAATTGACTTATTGGTGATTACCGAATTAGAAGGGTCGAAGTTCGACATATTTATTTATAATGAGTCGTTTTTAAAGCTTTAACATTTAGCATCATTCCCTACATATAGCTGGAATATAAGTATAAGTAATCATGTTCTGTTACAAACCGTTAACTTAATGTTTGCGTTCATTTAAAGTAATGTAACAACAGAATCAAAGAAAATAATAAAATTGCAATAGAAATCACAACCTTGTTTTATTGCATTGTTTTTGGCAATTCAGTTGATTCTTTTTCATTTTCTTGATGTAACAAAGCTTATTTTGCCTATACACGTGATCAGGACTTTCACGGTTTCTGATTGCTTGTATTGTTAGAAAATGCCAACTGGTAAAGTATAAACAGTCATAGTCGTTATAGTTCAAACAATTTACCTGGATATTACTCAGAAGAACCCGTATTCGCTGAACTTTTGTTCCGGTAACCTCTTTTGGTGAAGATAACTTGTTTTTTTTATATAATACAGAAACACTCGAAATGTCTCACGAAAGTTGCTTAGTCTCAAGTTTAGTTGGTTGAACTACATCGTTGTTGACTCAGTCTGATCAAAGTGTTTAAAAATTGCCTTTGGGAAACAGTGTCTTCGTGTGTCTTTGAATCTAAAATTATGTGCTCTGTGATCAGCTCGACCTTGTGAAAATGTGTGACTGGTCGGACTTTAAAGGTTCTTGTTTACAGAAAAGACAACTTGAAAGACAGACTAAATTAAGGTTACTTATTGAAAGCATTAGTTATTCAGGAAGTGTCTTTTTATCTAAGAATTTAAAGTTTATAAGCGATAGATGTCAACAGCGACGACACGCCTTTGGCTTAAAATGCATGTCAAATCACTGTTTACACTTTTTTAAAGAATTATAATCGATCTAACTTTGCTTTCGATGACTATCCTTCAGTCTGTATCATATATAAGTACACATGTTATGCAGTTTTAAAGATTTCTTTTTACTTTGAAATTCATTCACATTACTGAACAATCACCTTTAAAGATATACATTCGACAAAACAATAATAAAATGCATTTTCTTCAAGATCCATTTTTAGAAACCATCATTAAAAAAAGATATGTTGCTCACTTTTCAGCGATTCATCATTTAGTTACAGTTGTTTCTAAGAACGCCTCCAAGGGGAAAGTTTACATGCCCCTATTCTACTTACAGTATGTAATAATGTTTATGAACGCTTTGAAAACTTCATGACAAAAGGGAGAATTGTGTGAGAGTTTCTTCGCATTGATATCAGGGTAAACAAATCAGACTTCTGTAAAAAACAAGATGTATTTTACAGAAATTTGATTCGATTTTCCTGACAACAATTCGACGAAGCTTGCACACAATACTCCTTCTTATTGACTTAAAGAAAAAAAAACTGTTTTTCTGGAATTTCTTTCAAGATGGTCTGTCTTGATTTTACGACAGAAAAGGTAATAAAAGAACCCATTTACCCCACCTCATACTGTCAATTAGCTACATGTATTCACAGACTGTTTATTTCATGCGAGTCGAATGAAAGGAAACGGCGAAAACATTCAAAGATTAAAGGTCGAGAAGTAAAATAAATTTCTAATCAGAACATAATTACAGCACAGAGTTTCGTACTTTGCAATGTTATTGGGGTGCGAAGACGTGCTTACCATTCTGAATTCAAAACATTTGATTTTAGTTTTGTTCGTTTGACTGTTAGGGTTTGTTTTACATCGTGTAAACATTAAAACACTTTTATTGCGATGTGCGGAGGGGGGCTCCGTGGCTTAGTGGTTACAGTACAGAACTTGAAATATTATCAACTAACTCTGCGTGGGTTCAAATTTAGATTACGGCTTCTAGTTTTTCATGAGAGGTAGTCTCACTACTGACTTACGGAATGTCGATTGTTCTACCAACCTTGACTAGCCCTTATGGGCCTTTGAGATTGGAGCTTCCTCTGCCAGAAAGAATCGGACATCGCAACATGACTGAACAGGTAATGACGTGATGTAAAACCCCTTTAATTATTGTAATGAGTAACCGATACGCCGCTCTTTAATGATGGAATAATGCCCAAATGTTTACGGCGTGTAAGCACTCTTAAAAACCCAATCTACCTTCGAGTGATCTGTGCACAAGGTCTTGTATGAATTCGTCCGATCGCATCAAACCTTTTTGTTCATCATTTCCTTTTTTATTTTTTTATTTTTATTTAATCACCTGGTTCTAGACGCTAAGAGTGCTAGCGGAATAATTCTTCTTTTTCACCAGACATCAACCGACTTTGGATCGGAATGGAGCAAGAACACGTGCATAAACGACCAATTTTAGTTTTAATTTGCGTTTTGGATTCTTTTTACGACCGAACTTTGACTAGCATTTACGTTTACAGAAATATTCAAGTTTGCGGATAATTCTATATTTAGGTTTAAAGTATACGATTCTTAGTGAAATTCTACAAACCTGAGAGTCAGCCAGGTAGTCGTACAGACAGATAGACAGACCGACTTACTGCGAGAGAAATATAGTAATTTCCAGGCAGACAAAAGTACTGATAGACCAATCGACGCTTGTAATACATATAGATGTAATAAAAGGCGGAAAAACTAACAAACTGACAGACAGACGAATGCACTTACAAAGATTTACATAGATTGACTGACTGAAAGGAGGGCGCACTAACATGTAGATAGAGTCACCGAAAGACAGATAGACGCTCTGATAGACAGGTGTTGAAGATGCACTTACAGGCAGAAGCACAGACAGACAGATTTATAAGTAGATGTAATAACAGGCAGAGAGGCAGGTAGACAGACAGACAGACGGGCAGAAAGATGATAAAGTCATTTGGAGACAGAAGAACAGACAGACAAAACGAGCTGATTGAAAGATAGATGTTCTAACAAGCAGGCAGGCAGGTAGGCAGACATGCAGGCAGGCAGCCAGAAAATTGATTAAGACATTTTCAGACGGATAGGCGTATGGACAATAACTAAAACGAGCTGACCGATATCTGCATTTACAGCCCTTCAGACGAGTGTAACAACATACCCATTTCAAAGCTACAGAAATTTTCAAAAGACAAATGCATTTTCTTATTTTTTCATTTACCCAGGTCTTTTCGCTTCAAAGAAAAGAAATTAATAAAGAAAGAACATCGTGTTTAAATTAGTCCCGCCTTCCTTTTGCTATTCAATATTGTCTATGGAATTGCAATCTTAACTTAGAAAACCAATTTGCTGCATTCAGCGTGTATGTTTCCTTTTAAAGGATGAGCCCTTCATGTCTTTGAAACATCTCTGTTTGTCTACGGGTTTCTAATTTCAATTCTTAATGGAAATCTGACGACAATCTTTCCTGTGATTTGCTAACTGCGCTAAATGGCAGAAGTTTTGTATTACTCATGTAACCTTTTCCTTTATATTATATCATGTTAGTTGTCCAAATAAAAAGCTACAGTAAAGGTTAATTATAAAGTTCGTTAACAGCATCACTTTCTTAACAATCTTGGGCAGAAACTTGTGACAAAAGGAATTGCCCGAAGCATAGCATTCTTAGACTTTCGAATTTCGGGTTAAGCTTGAATTATAATTGATAATGTGTTAATCATTCTTATAGTGTACAATTGTGTAAAGCATTTTGCCTGCTTCTCAGCAGAGCTTTCTCCTACTTTAACGTTCTGCTCATTTTGAATGAAACAGCAAGCTGTAACCAGAACGGATATACGGCTTGATATATTCTCATTAATACCAAGAAGAAGCAATGTCTTTAAAGAAGAATTTCTCCTTGTGTCACTATTGTTTTTTGAGCTGTGTGTTAAAAAGTGTAAAAACGAACGCTGTCTTTGTGTTTTTCGGTGGAAAAGGGCTAAACGTAGGACTTGGACTTTTGACACAAACATTCTTCGAACCGTACTCTACATTTGAATTTAAAACACTTTCGTTTAACTCTTTATCAAACAACAAATTTTCGACTGTCCCAAATTGAAAGAATTTTCAGACGACATTTTAAAATGAGATGAAATTGAAAAAGAATTTAAGCAATTTCTCCTTTTCCCACAATGTTTTGCGGGGTCGTCTTTATCATCCCGGTCAAATGTCGCTATAGTTTGGTAATGGGTTAAGGTAACTGTCAACCAAACCTTTGTTTCATTTAGAAACGATGCGTCTGACAAAACCTACGAGTATTCCCGATACGTCTGACACCAAATCAGGCGGGAAAGTCTAAAACAGGCAGACAAGTTTCACCTAATTATATCGCCAATGGTGCTAACGAATGAACCAATCGCGTCGCAGTATGTCAATCCGCGTGACACCATGGCATTCGGTGTGACCTCGCGTCTCAACAACCAACACCGCCGTAAAACGGTTCAAACGCCCGGCTCACAAATTCGTCATAGTTGTCTCCCTTTGCTTCACTGTATCGACCATTGAACGAATGGAATTTGATGTTTGCTCATCTTTCAAAAGATCTCACCGGATATATTAAATGATTTAGTAGTACTGTCTTCTTTGGTTGGTTTCGGACCAGTTAAATTTATAGATATTTCGTTTTCGACACAATCAAAGCACAAACGGATGCTTACTTCTGGTGTTGCTGCCATCTTTAAACGCCATTTTCGTTTCTAAGCTGATGGTCATTGAAAACTTGGTGTCAGTGATCAATCCTTTTAAACGGTTTAACTTTGAGGATTTTGATGCCGACAGTATGGAATTGCGTTTCCGCCATTGAATTTGGTTAGTGTGTGTTCCATGCTGTTGTATGATATCTGTAGCTCTTTGTTGAATTCATGCTTTTCTTTTCTATGATGCGATCAAAATCAGTGCCATTAGTTTCGATTGAATGTGCTCTGGATTGAAACTTCAAAACTGTAGCCAAGTGGATCAACTTGTGAAACTAAGGAATGTCGTAATATATCTGAAAAAACATGTGCAAGGCGTAAGATTCCTTATAAAAATATGGATATCACACCAATTAATGGCCCAAAACAGGATATGTGATGCCTTTTCATATATGATTCACACAGTACCAAAATATTCTACTAGTGAACAGTTTTACATTACATAGGTTTTTAAGTGCAATACAAAACAAAGTCCTTCAAGTTTGTGATGGGTTTAGTTTAGTATTGCGCTAGACAATCTTTTGACAAATTAAAGCAATACAATAACATATCTTAAAATGTGGAAGCTTCGTAAAAATGTTGAGATTCGCCAATCCGATGCGATCCGTGGAGTTCCAAGGCGATCCGATGCGATCCGAGGAGTTCCGAGGCGATCCGAGGCGATCCAATGCGATCCAATGCGATCCAATGCGATCTGATGCGATCCGATGCGATCCGATGCGATCCGATGCGATCCTATGCGATCCGATGCGATCCGATGCGATCCGATACAATCCGAGGCGGTCCGATGCGATCAGATGTGATCTGAGGCAATCCAATGCGATCCGAGGAGTTCCTTGGCGATCAAATGCGATCCGATGCAATCCGATGCAATCGGATGCGATCCAATGCAATCCGATGCGATCTGATGCAATCCGAGGCGGTCCGATACGATCCGATGCGATCCGATGCGATCCGATGCAATCCGAGGCGATCCGATGCTTTCCGATGCGATGAGATGTGATCCGAGGCGATCCGAGGCGATCCAAGGCGTTCCGAAGCGACGGATCACTCAGGTACATATGGACGATTGTGCCCAGTCTTGTCTAGTGCCATTCTTTATCACAGAAAACGTTGTCCCGAGACATGTGGATAAATTGATTCTGTTTCCATCGAGACAAATGTACCGTTAATCCGAACGGACATCTACTTTGTTCATGTGTGCCGTGAGAAAGGTTAGCCCTTAATCCTTTACCAAACGCCAAAATTCCGACTGTCACTAATTGAAAGTGTGCAGACGACATTTCAAAATGTGATGAAATTGAAAAAGAATCTTCTGAGAGGGCAGAAAATGTTGTGGAAAAGGGGAATTGTTCGTAAAGAGCAAGTTCTCCTTTTCCCAGAGTGTTTTCCGGAGTCGTCTTGAACTAACTGGTCAAATGCCGT